>JNEU01000896.1:0-71190 GCA_000697475.1 Lichtheimia corymbifera B2541
ATTATAAAGAGTGCTGTACCTCTTGTAGTTTGCATCGCATCGCGTACAATGAATTGGTAGATGGCATAGAAGACATCTACTAAACTACCTCAAGCGTTGACTGCATATTACCTTGTTCTCTACACCTACATGAAATTAAAATGCACCATATGCAAATAAAAGGAAAGCATGCTTGAATAAATAAACCATGGCGGTGAATATAAAAGGCATGGTCTCTAAGAAATATCAGTCATCTGCTAACAATGATCATGCAACTGTGAATAAAGAATGTCGGCCCTTGAATATCAAGTCGCCAACCGCGAACATTTTGTCATCCACCGTGAGAAAAAGATCATCGCCCATTAAATCAACCACCTCACCCACGAACCATCATGTGACCCCACTCGAACAAACAATGCTTGAGCATGAAAAAAGAATCCTTAGCCATGAACAATAAATCGTCGACCTTTAACTTTTTATCATTAGGGTGACTTTCATCTCGGAAATCCTGTAACATGGCAAGAGTTTGAAGAGAAGTTTGTTGAACGATACGCTAGCAAGTCAATTAAGCGTGATTGGTGGCGTCAATTGGAAGCAAGAAAGCAAGGAGAGAATGAAAGTGTGTCTGAGCTGGTAGAGGCACAGCAAGCTTTATTTCAACGATTGGCGCTAAAGGATGAAAGGAGGAAGATTGACTTGTTATGCAAGGCGCTGAAGGATAATATTGGGTTTGAAGTTGAGCGGGAGGAACCTGATACTTATTCGGAAGCAGTGGATGCTGCCAAGAAGGAAGAGTCGTTGCGCATTAAGTACAAGAAGGCAGTCGATGTTGGTGGTGTTACAACAGATGGTGTCAGCAGCGACAAGAGCTCAGTGGTGTTGTCTACAAGATCCGATCGAGCAAGTGAAGTTGGCAGTGTCAGTAGCTTCGATAAGGCGCTGAACGATATGAATGAGAAGTTCAATCGTTTAGAAATCAATTTGATGGAGCGATTGAATCGACAAGGCAGCAACAACATGCGTGGTGGTGGTCCTGGTGGATACGGATATGGTGGTTATTCGTTGACTTGCTTCAATTGTGGCCAACCTGGTCATAAGGCGTTTCAGTGCAATGAACGACGTGATTCGGGAAAAGAGATGGGGCAGCAGTAGATGGGAAGTCTGCTGTCCCTGGTCCATATACAAAAACCTTCCCAGAGTCACCACCTCAAGAAGTTCATTTGATTCAAGGCGTACAAGTTTGGCAGAATGGGAGAGTACGGCCAAGGTCATCAGCATCAGGCGGATCAACAGCACCGTTGAAAAAGAGGAGCAAGCGTAAAGTGGTGGACGATGAGGCTAATGCTATTACGTTACCGATTGCTTCAAATGCAGCTGAACCTATGAATGTTGATGTACCGACACAAGGTGTGAAGAAAAGAAGCAGACAGCCAGCAAGGAGATTGGAGGTGAAGATTGACAAGAAGAGCATTTGGGATGCTTTGGGTGAAACGCAGGTGAACATGTCCTTTAAGGAATGGCTATCAATCGACAAGCAAGCAGCCAAAGATTTGTGTGACGGAATACGCTTTATTCATGGACGCAAACCACGCAAGTCTACCACTACACAACTACCTGTATCTACCCAAGTCAATACTGTCAATCTTGTGGGATCGGATGCTGAGGAGAGTGACGAGGAGCTGAAGGATGAAGAAGAAGGATGGGATGAGTTGGATGATGGTGATGGTGAAGAGAGCAGTTCAGAGTCATACCTTTTCGATTCCGAGTTCGAAGATGAAGATGAAGATGGATACCACTCTGATACGTCAATTACGCAATATCCTTACAATCCGGAGTCGATGGGTGCTGCAAGACCATTTGCTGTGAAGGTGGAGATCAACGGTGAACCAGTGGAAGCTATAGCAGATACAGGTGCCTCAGTGTCTGTTATCAGTAAACCACTTGCAAGACGCTTGAACCTACCCATCAACAAGGATCTTATGTCCATACAACAGCTGGATGAGCGAGACACGAAGCCCAACGGTGTGTGTGTGAATGTACCGGTTCATATTGGTGGCAAGTTGCGACGTGAACATTGCACGGTATTGGACCGACAATCAGACTTGTTGCTACTTGGGTTGCCATGGATGCGAGCGTATGGAATCAAAATTGACCCAACAACGTTGACCTTGTTGATACCATCGCAAGAAAGCAAGAGCGACATTGTGGTGCAAGGATATGCTCATTGTAAGCCTACAAGTGAAGAAGGTGCAAGTATGTCAGCCAAAACGCCACAAGTATTTATGCTGCAAATGGTGAAGCAAGAAGTGAACCATGACAAGCATGAGGTGCCGAAGACGATGGTGGCAGCAACATTGGGAAGCGAGATGAGGGTGGACTGGTATGAGGGAGCTGATTCGGAAGGAGGAATGAGTCAAGAGGGGGAGGGTGAAGAAAAAACAGAGAAAAAGGAAAAAGAGGTGACGAAAGAGGTGAGGGGCTTGTTGGAGAAATATCGTGATTGCTTTGTGGAACATGCTGGCCTGGGGCGCGTCAATATTGTATCACACGAGATCAAGACCATCACCGACACCCCTATCAAAAGCAAGCCATATCGACTCTCTTGGACTGAAGAAGCTCAACTGCGCAAGGAATTGGATAAATTGCTGGAGCTGGGTTTGATCAGACCATCTCAAGGAGAATGGACGTCGCCGGTGTTATTTGTTGCGAAGAAGGATGGATCGTTGAGGTTATGCGTTGACTACAGGCGGCTGAATAAGATAACAGTGAAGGACCATTTTCCATTGCCGTTTATCGATGAGTTGGTGGATGCTATGGGTGGCGCGAGATATTTTTCAACTCTTGATGCAGCTTCAGGATATTGGCAGGTACCAATGCATGAAGATTCTATACGCAAGACTGGCTTTGTTACAAAGTATGGCGTGTTTGACTGGTGTGTCCTACCATTTGGCTTGACTACAGCACCAGCAACGTTTCAACGGCTTATGACTAGAATACTACAACCATTATTGGGTACGTGTGTGCATGTATTTATTGACGACATCATTGTGTACTCTCGTACTATGGAGGAGCATGTGGCCCATTTGGAACAAGTATTTCATATATGCAAGGAAGCCAATCTCAGGATCAAGTTGTCCAAGTGCACGTTTGCAAGCAGTAGCGTTGAATATCTGGGTCATCAAATTACAAGTGACGGGTTGATGCCAACAGATCGTAACGTGAAAAAGGTGTTGGATATGGCTACTCCCAAAAACAAGTCGGATGTCAGGTCTCTTCTCGGCATGGTTGGCTATTACAGACGTTTCATACCGGACTTTGCTGATAAGGCCTATGCTATCCAAAAGTTAACGAAGGGCAAGATTGACTTCAATTGGGGAGAGGAACAAGAAGCAGCGTTTATGGTGTTGAAGGAGATATTGGTGAAACCACCCATTTTGGCTTATCCAGATCCTACCAAGGTGCAAATTTTGACTACAGACGCATCGGGCAAGGGCATTGGGGCTATATTATCGCAATCTGTGGATGGATCTAGCGAAGGCGAACAAGTCATTGCATATGCATCTCGTGCCTTGCGTGATGTAGAGACTCGTTATTCTACTACGCATGTGGAGGCTCTCGCTATCGTGGCAGGAATGTATCATTTCAGGCATTATCTTCGAGGGCGGAAGTTCGTGCTGTATACCGATCATTCAGCATTGACTTATATATTGAACAACCCAACACCAAGTCCTAAGGTTTCGAGGTGGTCTGCTGCGACGATGGAATACGACTTTATTATCAAGCACAGAAAGGGAGAGGACAACCCAGCGGATGCATTATCACGATTGGTGGGGTGAAAGGATGGGAAAGGAGGGGTACACATATATATATATATATCAAAAAAAAAAAAAAGGAAGTGAAAAGAAAAAAAAAATATGAAAAGAGACAAAAGAACAAAAACAGAAAAGATATAGAACAAGAAAAAGCAGTGCAAAACAAAAAGAAAAACATGTCAAAAGAAGAAAAGTACAAAAAAAAGAGCATTACATATATTATTGGACATCTTATCTTATCTTATCTCATTTATACATACACACATACAACGACACTATCAATCAGAACAGCAATTACGACTCTCGATTTACGATTACACGCATCTCTCAATAAACGACTTTACAACAACATGGATTACGCACATTATTTGGCGCTATATTACTTTATCACGGAAGGAACATATCCCCGAGACATGCATGATCACAAACTTAAACGGCGACTCCGGAACAAAGCGAACCGATATCTACCCTACCGAGGCAAGCTCTATATAAGAAACAAGGATGACAGCTTTGGTCAAGAAGTTTTACACTCAGGGAATGTCATGGATGCTATCAGGAGAGTACATCGTGAGGGACATATGGGCATCAACAATACCTGGAGGCGGATGAGGTTGCAATACGAAGGTTACCAGCTATATGATCGAGTAAGGGAATATGTGGAAGCCTGTGAACAATGCCAGTTACGTGCAAAGAGAAGGAATGTAAGACACGAGGAAGCGCATCCGATACCAACGCCAACAAGACCGTTTTATATGATTGGATGTGATGCTGTGGGGCCTATCAATCCTCCCAGTAAGAATAGAAATCGGTATCTCTTGGTTGCTGTGGACTATTTGACGAGGTGGCCTGTGGTGGCAGCGGTACCCAATATTAGCGAGCAGACGACGGCGGCATTTCTCTTTAATTGTGTGGTCAAGGATTTTGGCGTGCCCTCTTATATACTGACTGATCGCGGAGCAAACTTCAAGTCCGATTATGTGCACACCTTTTTGAAATGGATGGGATGCAAGCCTTTGACGACGACAGCTTTCCGACCTCAAGTAAATGGTTTATGTGAACGCATGAATCAAACCATAGTTGAAGTGTTATCCAAGATATGCCAAGATCAAGATATGCTGAACCGGTGGGATGAGTGTCTGTCCTCTGCAATACTTGCTATCCGTAGCACACCCAATGACGCTACTGGATATAGTCCAGCAATGTTATTGTATGGCTATGACATTCGAACACCAGCTACATGGCCGGAACCAAGGAAGGATTTCATTGAAGGGCAGCTTGCGGATGAGATTGTGAGTCGGATAAAGGTGATCGATAACATCATGCAGCAGCATCGTGAGGTATCAAGACAGCGCACACACAAGAAGCAGCAAGCACGCAAGGAACGTTATGATAGCAAGGTCGTAAGGCAAAGATTTGAAGTTGGCGATCAAGTGTTGATGCTGGATAAGTACAAGCCGCACAAGTTATCCAATCGATGGATCGGACCCATGATCGTGATACGCGTTAATGCACATGGAACTTACATATTGCAAGGACCTGGTGGTAAAAGGCTGGATGGTGCGGTGAATGGAGATATGCTGAAACCGTGGAAATCTCGTGACAAGCTCATACCAGATGTTACCGCTAAACGTGCTGAAGAACAATTGCGAGCTTTTATTGAACGTACAAGGCCTGATTAATGACAACTATTCGGTTGAGAGGGGGAGCATGAGACGTGCGTGGTGGGGTGGTCAACCTCAAAGTTGCCATTCTCGGCCAGCTGAATTTGTTTTCTGAAACTTCTTTATTGTTATCCACTCGACTCGATCTGAGGATCATTATTTGTTTCTAGCGTATGATTATTTTGAATAAATCCTTGTCTTTTGTCTTTGTATTCGATTGTGATTGATTGTGAAAGCAGTTGCGATTGCTTTATTGATTGGAATTGGAAGACTCCTTGTGATTACCGTTTTTGGATTATTCGACACCCTCGCTACGAAGCATACTGCCCTACGTCTCATATTTTTTTCTGCGCGCGCGCATATATATGACACTCACTTTCCTAATCGGGAATTCACTATGTGTTTAGACTCTATATGCAGCGGGAACTACGCAGAATACGATGAAAGTTATTGGAATGCATTTAGGAGGATGTGGAAACAGGAATTTGAATTCAAATTGTTTCAAATTGCCATCATTAGCTCAGATTTTGGTTGTAGCAAAGTCCGACATGCAGGTTAAAGTAGGCCATTATCATGTCTTAAGGTCTTACACTTTTATTATCTTAAGGGATAGATCAAGACAAGGGCTCAAAATGTATGCCTTGGAGCACCTATCTACCTATAGCACACAAATTGAAATGTGAAGCTTTCTCTATTTGTTCTTTGACATCCCCAGAAACCCACACTTTCAGATTGAATGTGCCTGCATGAATCATAACCTGAGATACGTAAGCAGCTGGTCCTCGACACACCTTCTTTTTCGGTTTAACTCAACCTTTTTATTACTTTTTTACAGCAGCAACACGTCTATTTAAAGCTATCGCGCATGAGGGGAATGGGCATGAAGAAATAGTAAATGCAGTGCATTGGGCGCATGGCATGGACAATGACAGCTCTTGAGTACTCGGCAGCACCCGCCAGCAGCAGTAGACACGCTGAAAGAAAAAGACAAAATGAGCGACTTACGGCCGATGCAGCATGAGAGGGACAATGGCAAGCACATACGGCATTCGGATAGTAGTAATTGACCTTTCAGGCAGTAAGTATATACAAGCAAGGGCTTCCGCACGCTGTTCCTTGAAGATGAAGACCTAGTATAGGTGCATCGTGATGACAATGTATGTAAGCTATCATGGTGGACATGTATTTACAGTATGGAGCCCTAATCCAAACATAGCAGAGGCTGTTCCTAGTGATGAAGATGCTTGCGCAAGAATTGACATTCAGGAGTGACAAACCAAGTTGTGTTATCCACCATCTGTTATTGTAGCTTCGTTATTTGTAGAAAGTGGTTATATATATAAATTATACTGTCGCATTTATAAGCAGAGTGATTGATTAGGTTGGTAGAGAGTAAGCAGTAGTAAGCAGGGTTAAAAACAAATGAAAGGAGAAATGGCGATTGAGAGGATGGAAATGGATACAACGTGAATGAGGATGTGTGTGTGCAAGTTATCTACAAAGGTGAGGAGAGATGCTTATATGTTGTGTGATTGATATAACGGTAAGGAATGAGGAATGGTGCACTCTTTGTGCAAATGATATGATGAAAAAGGGGGTGATTGTGATGGTGGTGGCGTTTTACATGTGATGAATGCCGCTCATGGATGAATGACGAGCGTGATTATTACGGGATGCCATTACTTGATGAGATGCACCGGCCGAGGCACGACGCATATGACCACCACGATGGAAACCTTTGACTGTGACATCGTCTTGGATTGGCAGTACAACAGTCGTAGTAGGGGTGGTTGGGTGTGCGTCACGAAGAGGCGACTTGCGAGCGGGTGGGGTGATCATAAAGTCTACAAGAGCTATTTTAATCCACTGCAGTAGTACAAATAAGCACATTTGTTTTCTTACCTTGATGTCCATGCACCTGCATTACCAGGGGGAAAATAAGGATGATGCATGTTGAGTAACAGGTCTTTTTTTTTCAAAAGATTTAATTCATCTACTTACCGACAACATACGAGGTTTACCATGGTACTTGCGGCTCATGGGCGGCTTTAGCCATTCATTTTTGGATGATGTTGGAAGACTGATAGCTCCACCTTTGTTGGAATTCTAAATTTACAGCAAATGAGTCATGATTGCATTATTCGCATAAAAGATCTAATATATACCTTTCGCCATACAACACGGACGATGATGGCAATGACGATCAAGCCAAGGAGAATCACACGCCAATCCATAGGGCAAAACGGCAAGGCTGCTGGATGATATTGGTGCTGAGCAAGTTGCTGGGAATCATCCTCGTCGTACATTTCATTGCTGTTGGCTTGAGCAGCCCATTGAATATGGTGATCAAAGTCAGCTTCGTATTTGTTTTTGAAGAAAGGCATGCCAGTTTCAGGATCAATCTCGAGCTTTTGGTCAAGCGTATCCTCATCATCTTCAAAGACATACACCTCATCCCCAATCTCGTCGCCGTCTTCTTCTCCGCCATGTACCACAGGCTCATTGGATGTTGCCATTGTGCTGTCGACAATCATGTGCATGCCAGGGTCATTGTGATCAACATCAATGTCGTCTTGTTGATTGTTCTCATCAATATCAATGGTATCTTGCGTAGCTGTCGCTACAGGTACAAAACGACCATATTCATCCAACGTGTATGTCGTATCTTCAATAATATCCTGGTGCTCATCACCATCTTCATGCTGAAGCTCATCATTGACCTCGATATCATCAATGAGTGGGTCATCGTCGTTGTCGTTTTGCTGATTGTTCATGCCAAACACATCCTCGCTTAATAATGCTGCGGCTTCCGAGTCGAGCGAGGTAAGTGATTGTTCATTGGCATGGTCTCCATGTTGTGGAATTACAGCTGCTTGACTGAGAGTAATTGCGAATATGGATAGCAAGAATTGGTATTTCATAACAAATGCAGGGGTGAAAAAAGAAAAGAGAAAAAGAGTAAAGCGAGGGAAAAATAAGGCTCCAAGGTTTATGTGTGTGAAAAAACTGCACAGCGACGTATATACGTGTAACGTGCAACAAAAGGCTGTGTTGACCTGTGCTACCCAAGCCCCTCTTTCTTTACCAACCACAATTGCGCTATTCCGCGGGAAGCAAAGGGAACCATATGCTACAATGGCGGCGGCGTCAGCAATGAGATCATGGAGCACATCATTATCATTTTCGAGGCACGTACATATTTAAGTATCCGCATGAGAGGTGGGCTCATACCACCTTTTCTGTGTCGCGTGGTTGCATAAATTCACGTTTGCACTTGGCTTTATTTGGGATTACCCACACCAAAAACATGTATCAAAGAACGGCAATGTAAACAAACGACTTTTTTTAATTCATCTCTACTTGCTATGAACGTGTATTCTCGAACAAAGAGAGTGCATTGGAATCTAAAATGAAGAATGTAAGGAGACCGGCAATACGGACGATTGACATGTTGATCATTCTTGACTCAGGGGACAAAGAACGGGTAAGAGGGAAAAGGGGATAACTTGTGTGGTGACTGACAATGCCATGGTGAATGAACTGCTCTTTGTGTAGCTCATCTTTGTTCTTCTTGCAATTCAGTCAAATAGCGCTCAGCATCTAATGCAGCCATACATCCTGTACCGGCACTCGTGACAGCTTGACGGTAACGCTTGTCGACCACATCACCACAAGCAAATAATCCTTTGACACTCGTTTCCGATGATCCAGGGACAACTTTGACATATCCATCCTCATCCAAATCCACTTGATCCTTAATAAGAGAGGTGGCAGGATCATGTCCAATGGCGTAAAATAAACCGCCCGCTGCTATTTCACCAGGTTCACTCGTCTTTGTATTGCGCGTAGCCACCGAAGTCAGCAAGTTGCCATCACCTTTTGCTTCAGTTGCCACGGTATTAAAGTGTACAGTAATCTTTGGATGTTTGAGCAGTCGTTGGGCCATGACTTTGGATGCACGTAACACATCCCGCCGCACAAGTACGTGAACACGAGATCCATCTATGATAAACAAGCAACGTCATTTTCCATGTCATCATCTTTAACGTGTAATAACTTACATTTGGTGAGATAGATCGATTCTTCAGCGGCACTATCACCACCTCCCACAACCACCAAAGGTTTGTTACGAAAGATGGGCACAGCACCATCACAAACAGCACATGCAGAAATGCCATTTTGCCAGTACTTGTCCTCGCCTGGTAAATGCATACGACGTGCTGATGCACCTGTAGCAAATACCACTGCCGAAGCCGTATCCGTGGGTTGACTCTTGTTTTCTGATCCTTCACGCCATAACTTGAATGGCCGTGAAGATAAATCAAGCTTGGTGATGGTTTCAGTTTCAATCACAGTGCCGCACCTTACTGACTGAGCACGCATCTTATCCATGAGCTCACCACCCAGTACACCTTCTGGGAATCCTGGGTAGTTTTCCACATCCGTTGTCGTTGTCAATTGACCACCAGGTGCAAATCCATTGGCCATCATCCCTTCAAACATAACGGGCTTCATATCAGCGCGTCCCAAGTAAATTGCAGCGGTATGGCCTGTACATATAATCAACAACAGCACGGTTTTAGCGTCCTCATAATTGAAGGATATTGGTAAACACGCACACACACAACATACCAGCAGGTCCAGATCCAATAATGGCAACGTTATGGTGATGTGGTGCTGAATGAGCCATAGTTTGAATAGCAGTAACGTATGTATTTGTGTTATGAAGAGCGGAAAAAGAAGAATGGAACCCACAGGCGTTTTAATATCAAGCAAACAACAGCGCCGCGTGACCAATGTCTAGAATCTTAGTAAGCTTGCCATCCAATCAGCTTACACAAGCATGCTTTGTCCCTCGCTGACAAAAAGCGATCCCCATCAAAAGTACATTTATAGTAAAGCACTCAGTCGTTTATCTCTGCTCTGCTCATTTTGCATCATTAATGATTGGATCATTCATCGACATGGCAGCTGGGAAGTGGTAGTACACGTGATATATGTCCTTAAACATGGGTGGATCGTACACATATACTGGGTTGCTGCACGCATGCATGACGTATTGCATCGTTTGTGACGTTGGCAATAAGCAAAGGGACTTGTTGAATATTCAGGGTGTCTGTTGGGAAAAGCAGATGCCCAATTTTCATGCAGATGGATATATGAGCGGAGACACGAAATGACACAATGAATATGCTTGTGGCACGTTGTGTCAAAAGTTACGAGTAGCCAGCCATGTTGGCGATCATTAGAGTTGGAATCCAAGAACCACACCAATATGCAATGCATGCCATGTGTTATATATTAGGATAAGTAATGTATTTGTTCAATATGTGAAAGGACACATGATGACTTTGCCAAGAAATGAGCAAGAAAAAAAATGAAAAAACGGAAAGATGAAAACAAACATTGGAAAAAGAAAAGAAGGGTGGGGTTTGCAAGTGATGTGTGAGGACGAATATATATGTGTGTAAGAAGCCAATATGCTTGTGGTGCCAATGAGATATGTTGTGTGCGTGAGAGAGTGTTGCTGATGATGATGCCAAACTGCTACATGATAGTACAGTCGTCTTGTCCACCTTTTTTGTTTTTGTCTTGCTGTTGTGATTCACCGGACTTTCCTTGCAACCTTTGAATGGCACGCTTATCGCCATGATCCGCGGCGAGCTTATACCAGTGCATGGCTTCATCAAGGTTTCTGACGGTGCCAATGCCCACCTCGGTGAAATATCCCACTGCATATTCAGCTTTAGGAAGACCTTTTTCTGCTGCACGTCGAGCCCAGACATATGCATCTTGATCCGATTGTGGTAAAATTTCTGGTGAGCCAACAAGGTACCACGCCGTCAAGGCAAAGCATGCTTCTCGATGACCTTGCTGTGCTGCAATGGTGTAATAATGGATTGATAAGGCAGGATCTTGTCGACAGTTGAGTTTGCCGTATTCATAACACTCGCCCAATCTGAATGCGGATGGTGCATAGCCCAATTCAGCTGCTTGTGCATATAAAGAGACAGCATAATCCAGATCCAAAAAGACGACATTGTCAATTCCCTTTTCATGCAATAAGGCCAATTCATGGATAGCGTGTGGATATTCGGTAGTAGCAGCTTCTGAAGCACGCTTGAGCCACTTTACACCATCACGAGCATTCTTGGATATGCCCAATTCTCCATTTACTTCAGCGACTCCAAGTCGATACATGGCACCTGGGTGGCTCAATGTAGCTGCTTTTCTATATAACAAAAAGTTAGTATGCATCATTATATACCAAAGGGAGGACAATCTTACCTGTAAAACTGGACGGCCTTGGAGCTATCACGTCGAGTTCCTAGTCCATCTTCATAGCATTTGGCAGCTCTATTATATATAGGTAAGAAGCAATCCTCAATAGATATCTTGCTTGTTAATCACATACCTGTAAGCAGCATCAGCATGGTGATGTTTAGTTGCCTGCACGAATAATGGAAAAGCCTTGTCAAACTCGTTCTTTCCCTTTCTGCTAAGTAAGCCCGAAGCATAGAGGTTTCCAAGATAGTATTGGGATTCGGCGTGTCCTCGTGATGCAAGTTGTTTGAGTAGTTTCTCAGCCTCTGATAGATATTCCCAGCGTGCGATCTCATCGTCCAAGAGTGGTTTGGCAGCTTCCACCATGAAGATAGCAAAATCACATTGGATATCTGGATTGTTGGTCTTTTTGGCATTCTCGCGATACATGTTGATGGTCTGTGCATAAGATAGCAAGGATGCCTTATTGCCAGGCTTGAGATGTGAATGATCCAATAGTTGTTCGTTGGTTGTCGTTGCGACTGAAGCTACTTCCACAGAGCTTGAACGAGTGCTCCCTTCACCAGACATTGGTTGCGAAGAAGGTGTAGGCGAGTGTGGTTGCTGTGGTTGCGGTTGGCGAGGACCACCACCACCACCAAGTGATAACGACGTTGCTGAACCAGTGGAACTTAAGGTGGAATAAATGGACTGAGGCTGTGACATGAGACCACCTGACATTGTCTTTTGAGGAATGGGCGAGACATCGAGCACTTGTTGTTGGTCGAGATGCTTGGGTGGAGGAGGAGGTAGATTGTCAAAGAACTTGTTTTCACTTGGAAGTGATTGCTTAAGCGGAGGAGGAGGAGGAGGCAGGTTGTCGGATAGACTGTTGTAATACTTGTTTTCACTGGAAAGCGGTTGCTTGAGCGGAGGAGGCCCTGTTGTTGTTTCTGTGGTAGAAGGCAGTGGTTTCTTATCCAATGTGGGTGGTGGTAGATGCTGATACTCAACATGCGCCGTATCAACTGGTGCTCGTTGCATCATGATGACAAGAAATATAAAAGAAGCGATACAAAGGAAAGAGAAGAAAAGAGAAAGAAAAGCGATAATGGCATTGCCTTTGTCTCGATATGCTAATGCACAAAAATAGAATCCTGCTTGCCCTTGGATTTAGTTCACGTATTTAGTTTACTCTCTCTCTCTCCCGTCTCCTGACAATGGACACGCTGATGATGACGATGATGGTGATGATGATGATTCTATTGCTGTTGCTATTACTACCACTGCAGCTGCTGTAAAGAGTTTTTGTTATCCTATTCTCCCTTGTTGTTGTCGTTACTTTATCTCCTTGTCGTTATTAAACAACGCATTATAAATGTTTCATTCACCATAATATTAGCCATGGAGGACATGGCATGTGGATTTATCCAACAAGAATACAAATAAATATATCCAGGGGTAATCAGCGTACGTTGGTTATCATTTGCGACTGAGTGTTTGATCTCCACGCTGCTCAAAACACATACATGACTCCTTACATGATTGTTTGGATACCACGTTGTTCTATTCCATGATCTCCGCTTATCCAGCTTTATTGAACTGAAACATAGAATCATTCAATTCATATCGACATTCGACATGCTTTGATGGGTTGTGTGTTCTTCATGCATTCCACGTAACACAAGAGGTGGTCCGCGCCCCCCAAAATGATGTAAACCAAATCCCCGCGCGCATCCGACTCATTGATATGATAGACTAACATCAACATAGAATGACTAGTGCCAACCATCAGATAGATCTGGACATGTGTCACCATTCATTGGTATATCTGCTACTCAGGCTATGATATATATATAATATATGTATATTCTCATGCTGAATGGGTTGAATGGAGCGGATAGGTTAAATAGGCTACTAGTAAGTTGTGTGTGTAAATATCATCCTTTCAAAGCCTATAGAAATGCGAGCCAATTAGTCGAGAATGAATGACACTCCACACACAATCTATCATCCAGCCCCCTTTTCCTTATATCTCCCCTTTCACCCCCTATTCTTCAATTGCGATATTTACCTGTAGACGTTTTTGCATCATGTCCAGTTCAGGTTCCTCTTCCTCGCTTTCTTCCTCCACTTGTACTTCAGGCTTCTTCTCCAAAGCTGGTCCAACAGGCCCTGCTTGTCCAAGGAGACCTATTTCGGAATCATACATGAGATACCATCATAACAATCAAAGAGAATGACATACCATCTGTGATTTGAAATAGGACATTTTCCACTTCTTCATCCGCCTCTTCTTCAATATCCTCATCATCCATCATATCCATCGTGTCTTCAATCATTTCATCCATGATGCCAGCCTATATCATGATGATGATCAATGAATGAATGATACATCCTCTTTCCCCCCACGTTGAACGCCTTACCTTTGTCATTTCCATAGAGATTTGTTGCATAGCTTGTGAGATCTCTGGTAACCGAGCAAGTTGATTGACCATTTTCATAACCTGTCCACTCTTTTGCAATGTGCCTGCCACCTTGATGGTTGCTATCATAGTATCCCATGATGAACGATCGTATCTCAAGACGTGAACAGCTTGGTGATATTACCTAGTTGGTGCTCTAGTTGCATGATGATTGAATTCAACTGGGCCTTGCTTGTGTGAAGTCGGTTCTTATGTCGTTGCGAGCGTATCAGTTCCTTGGCAAGTGTCTTGCAAATCTTGGCATCACCCTTTTTAGCTGCTTGCTTGATGGACTTTTTGACCTTGGCCTCTTCGACATCAATGGCTGAAATTTGTCGTTGGAGAGCCCGTTGCTGTGCACGAATCTCTTGTCGCCATTTCCTCACCTACACACCATGAGACAGGTTATGGGGAGTGTTCATGTCAACGCTATGTTTCCACGCTTACAAGTTCTTCTGGTGTCTTTTTGCCAAAAAACCGTTGAATGCTATTAAGTGTGCTGGCCATAGAAAAGAGAAAGAGAGAGAAAGGGAGTAATAATGAGAAAGAGAGAGAGAGGAACAGGAAGGTCTTGTCGTGTGCGTGTGCGTATGTAAAGTAGTTGCAGAAAAGGCTTACAAGTGCAGCTGCTCACTGTTTAAGAAAGTTGGATCGCCGATCCGTTGCCGCTCACTATTCTCTTAGCCCCATCCAACATCATGGATACTGGTTGACTCAAACAAAAGAAAATGACATCTATGAAGGCCGTATTGTTATCCAACAATGGAATGCGGTTTCTTTGTTATGTAACCGATACAATGACAATAGGGTGTTGGTTGAGGACTCGACCATGAAACTAGCTTTTTCAAATCTGAAATACCTGTTTTATTGAGGATGTGTGTGTGTGAAGGGTAATAAGAAAAAGAGAGCGTATGTAGGAGAGTGTGTACGTGCGTGTGTGTGTGCGTGTGATGTGAATGATAATAGACTTAATATTCGCCAAGATCGCCTTCATCATCCATGTCACCTTCTGCAATTTCTTGTGCAAGCTCCCGTTCTCTTTCCCTTGCAGCCTCGGCATTAGCAAGTTCCTTTCTATGAGCATCCAATGGGAATCGCATGGCCTTGACAGCATCGTTGTGAAGGTTCAAACAAAAAGTGATACGGTTGTTGAATGCATGCTGAGGTTCATTGGTTGAATAAATATCAACAATTTCCTAAAAGACCCTTCCTGTTAGATCACGTGATACTCTACGTCCATCATCATCATCACCACCCTTGTTTACCTTGCTCTTCATGAAACCACCATTGTGATCCAGGGTAGCATCAATGACACCATCACGGATAGCCTTGGACACAATAAACTCGGCATCTTCCTCGCTATCAAGGTGCAGCTTGAGACAAATATCACGGAGGGAGATCTTTGAGTATGACAAGCTAATCATGCGGATACCCGTCTTGATGACATTGTGACGAAGACGCAGGATAAGGGTATAGGTCTTGTCCTTTTTGAACACTGAATCAAACTGTGCCAACCCTTCCTGGAACTTGTTGAGATCACCCACACGAACAGCTATATATTTAACCATAAGTATCCATGCTTAAACCTCCGCTCTCTAACCTTCAAAACCTACCTTGCGTGATGTAAAGATAAGGCACAAGAGCCTTTTTCAAAATAGGCTGTCGGAAAATGGAGCGTTCAGGGATCTCACCCAAAAGCAATTGCACCACAATGAAGAACTTGTACACCTAATGATAATGATGGGTATGGTTATATACTTGTCAAGCAATGAGACGGGTGATGATCCTTACCGTTTGCTGGAAGCCGGCTGTGACATTGTTCTGGGGTGCTTTTCGGATAGCCTGAGTCAGATAAGTGTGGGCTTGTGTATAGGCGAGTTGAAGGGCTTTGATGCGACCCAAGTAGTAAGCATAGCGAGCAGCCTGGTTGTTGCCAGCATTCTCAGGGAAAGCACTCTTGGAGACCAACTTGTCAGCTTGATCGTAAAGGTTGTGCACAAAGTAGTTCCGTAAAAGGAGATTGAGAAGGGTGGCCTGAGTCTCATCATCACGTCTCAAGGTGGCAGTGCGCAAAGAAGCGAGTTGCATACTATTTCCCTGTGTCAATATTTCATTCATGCGATGTCAATAAAGAGGCACTCACGGTCGGATCTCAGCAAGGCGATCGGTAAGCTCGTAAAATCGTGCATGATAAAAGTAGATGCGAGCTGCAAGTTGATCCATCGTACGTCGATTAAGCTTGACAAGCTTTTCCACAGACGTTCCAGCTAATTCCATGCCCTAAATAAAAACGTCAACTAAGTATTGGCACCTAGAGGAGTATCCAATTATTCTCAACGCACCTTTTGAAGCTCATTTTGATCGAGCAAGTAAATCATTGTCATCAAATGCAGGTACATGTCAACCTCTGGCAAGATATTCTTGTCCTTTGTATTGTCGACATCCATACCAGTATTGCTCTACAATAAACGCCATATATATTAGCACCTTTTGCCATAGATCCCTCTCTCTCATACATACCTCTCCCAAATAATTAAGCAATTCTGATGCTTGTGATGCGTCTACATTGTCCATCGTCAGGAATCCAATTGAGTCACGATAGTAATATAACATACCAGTGCCATAGTATTCCGAGATAACTTGAGAGAGTATGGATGATGTCAACCGACGTCTTATGGATGGCAAAGTGCGAAGTACACGCGTGGTGAAACGAGTCTCGATGGTCTCCACGGCACGTTCCAATAGCGTAAAGTTGCGTTTCAATTCTTTAATATTGAAAGAGGAGAGAGAGAGAGTGTGTGTGAGAGCTCGTGTATAGCGTCCCTCCCCTTGATCCAATTGTCCTGAATGTATTACCAGCGATAACCGATGCCGTTGTTTCTTTCTCTAACCGAAGTTGCTTTTGTTCTTCATCCTCCTCAATGTCCATGGCTTCGGGTTCATTCTTTGGTTGTTTCGATTCTGCTGCCATCTTTGCAAGTTGCGGGTGTGTGAGATCAAAAGGTGGAGAGAGTAATAATCCAACAAGGGCAACTTACGCGTCTCTTTCTCTGTCTCCCACTCAGCGGCGACAAAATCGATTGGCTGAGAATGGCTGACATCACTTGACCTGCAAACGGCTCTTCTTCCATCCCACCCCAGCCCATATACTACTCATTACAATATGTCAAGCCTTATTCCAGAATACGACCCTACTCTCGACCCCAATGCCATCAATAGTAAGAGCAACACCAATACCAGAATTATCAGAGTATCGTTCTGAATGGCCTTTGTCAGTCTTCAATCCAGCTGATCGGTGGCTACAACGCAATGTCTCCTTGGAAAAAGCCGATCGATCACCAGCCATAGTGGAATCAAGACCGTCAACGCCTGCCAAGAACAACCCTGCCTCCAACTTGTATTGCGCTGCATGTAAAAAAAAGTTCAACAACGAGGCAACATGGCAAAACCATCTGAAAAGTGCCAAGCATATCGCCAATGCCAAAGCCAAATCCAAGCAGCAACAGCAGCAGCAGCAGCAGCCATCAGGTACTTTTTGTCAAGTGTAATTATATCATTGATGGTTGACAAAGATCCATTAGGCTTGAAATCAACATCACCCAATGTCGATCCACAAGTAGCAGGTATCATTTTGAATGAATCACGTGCCCTTCCCCATCGACTAAAATCATGCAAAATTAGACGCATTGAAAAATCTACAACGCGCATCTATCAACCCATCTGCATCTGTACCTACTCTCTGGAGCTTATCAAAAGGTACCTCACAACCACAACCCCAATATATATACTTCACTATATTAAACGTGTCCCGTTTCAAAAGCATTCTATAGCCACCGCCGACCGCAACATACATGCCAATCACTACAACTCGTCGTGGATACCCTTCAATCATCTGAGCCGCCACCTACTGGTCTCACCCCATCTCAAATCACATCCACTCTCTACATCTCACGCCTTGCCCTGGCACGATTACTATGTTTATACCCGTCATCTACGTTGGATAAGAAGGATTTGGTGTTGAATGCATTGAATGACAAGTGGAAGGTGGATCGTGGTGAGCTACTATCATTGGCCAAGGTATGTGTGTGCGATATAAGCCCGGTGACAAAGCATTTATTAAATGGGGTTGCTTGATAGTCCTGTACAAATATAACCATGGAGAACATGATGCAGGCATGTTGCCGTCTTGCTTCAAGATTCATTGCCCGGGAAGAAGCCCGTACAGAGCCTGCAAAGCCGAAAGCGGATCAGAACCAATGCTTCACCAAGATCCTGGTAGAAATGGCGACCAATATCTTTGGGGAAGATACAAGGATACGTATCGTATTGCTCTGCTTGGCGTGTGCGGTATCTCACTATGAAGGGTAAGTTACATGTGTTTGGGGCTGTGTAGATCTCTTCATTCATGGCGGAGTCACGATTGCATACGCGTCCACAAGATGTGCAAAGACAGAATTTCGGGACGATAGCTTATACCCTACCTCCCCATTTGCATCACCTTTCTAACACGCTTCTTTTTTCTTCATTCTCGGTATAGAATCAACAGCTATGGTTTGATGGTGGATTTGGCTCAGGTAGGTGGTTCTTTTCCAAAGTATGTGTCAGGCTTCTTTAAGCTAATGAAAACGATCCTAGTTGTATGAAGGTCTATCTGCGAAACATTGTGCGTCCGAGCTACACGTGATATGCCATGACAAATTATTGGATAATAAGGACGTCGACGCGGAACGGTTATGGTGGCATCTATTTATGGCCTTATTGCTAGCAATGGAAACAGGTATGTTGTGTCTTGGCATTTCCATGCCATTAGTTCATTCACTCACTCACTCACATACCTCTTCTTTGTTTTTACTCATCCATTTCGTGATCCTAGATGACATCGTAAGAGCAGACTCGATTCTTGCCACGATACAGGAGGATAGTAAAGCAACCCGATATGAGGATATACAAGTAAGGAAAGGAAATCCAAAGCGTGGATGGATTATCCATATGCGTGGCACTTTTCGAACTCACATGATGGCATCTAGGTTTTATTGAATATTTGTGTGGCACGAAAAACCAATGACCACAGAGCACTTCAACACAAGATGTATTATCAAGTGGCCCATCTCGCTTTATTGCTTGATGTTACGGATGCTGAGCTCTTACTGCGCCAAGAAGTGGATGAGGTGAAACGGAATCAGCTGGTCGATAGGATACAATCATTGCTAGTAATTGCGGCATGAAATAAAGAAATTTTTGGGGGTGTCACTCATGGCAACACAAAACTGTAATTTTTGTCATAATGAAAATTAAAGAGGAATATACGATGACGCGAAAGAGAGAGAAGAACATCTGATAATGGTTCCATTATTCTGGTATGTTGTTGTGCGCGTTGCTGATGATGATGACTATAACACTATCGGTTATATCGGAAAGTACGGGATCGGTTTGACGCATTAGCCGAGACGAATGTCGTGCTGAGTATTTTCCCTGACAAGTGGGCCTAAAGATAGTGTGCTGCAGGTTTAACATGCTGCACCAATCATCTTGTAAGATTTAGATCCAAAGTGTCCAAGTTGCATATCGGGTGATTAGGTTATCAAACAATGCGAAAGAGAATCTCGCCCTGAGGATGATAAGCAATGCAGCAAGAATGAGATGAATCGCCCCAATCGGCCATACCGATCGATCACCTTGAAAGAGGGATTATTGATGCCTAAAACGGTGTGGATTATGTAAATGAAACAAAAACCTATCGGCAAAGTGCGGGAGCCATGTGTCCAAAACAGCCAGCGATCATCACTGCTCTGAGAGAATTTCTGTGTATCAGATTATTGACCAAGCCCTCTTTCTCTCTCTCTTTACCACATTTTTGGTACCTTTCTTCTTTTACATCCCCATGACAACCAAGGAAGAAGGCTGGCTTTATAAGCTATCCTGGACAAACCTACATCGATCATGGCAACGTCGGTATTACGTTCTTCAAGGAAAGGAGCTTCGCTGTTACAAGAAGCCTGTAGGTGTCTCATTCCCCGCCATTGACATGCTGAATGTTAACCCATTGGGACATTAGGATGACCACAAGCCCTCCAGCACGATCGATCTCAAGCACTATGTACGGGTCAACATGTTTCCTTCCAAACACTCTCAATGGACGTTTCGACTCGAGACAGGATGCCGATATCACAAGAGCTATTTGCTATGTGGTGAGACAGAAGCCGATAGCCGATCATGGATACATACCATTGCAGCACGGATCCATCCTGAGCATAGTTCACAGCTTTGTGCTCCTGGAGAACATCATCTCAAGCAATATTATCAACATCACTATAACAACCACAGCAATAATAGTGTCGATGATGATGATGGTATCGATGAGGAGATTATCAGTGATTATGGCAGCAGTGTATTAGACAAGTGGTTGGAACGACTCGACCTCCAAGATGACCCAAGTAAAAAATCAGTGACATCGATTGCTACACCTACGCCATCATCTACCATATCGACATTCATTCCAACATCCACCACATCCACAGCGGCTGGTCCGCTTTCGACATCACTTCCAGCATTATCGTCTACTATATCAACCACCGATGAAACTATTAGTCGACCCCCATCATCCAATTCAGTATCTAGTAACCACAATAGTGGTGTTGGTTCCTCAGCTTCTGCTGCACTAGCCGATGTCTTTGCTCAAACACGAGCAGCAGTGAAACGACGTGTAACAGTATCCAATGGTAGTCAATCACCTCCGCCACCACCACAACCACAATCACAACCACCACTTCCACGACGTAGTGAAGATGTATTTCAATTCGAAGAGCATGAGTCATTGGAACAACACAATCATCCTTCCTCTTCATCATCCACCATCACCTATTCACGCACAGCCATGATGATACCACCTAGCAAACCTCCACCAACTACAGCATTACCACCGCCACCACCACCTCCTCGACCCAAATAATGTATGCTGTGTTGTAAGGATCAAGGGGAGAATCAAACAAAGGAGGAGCAAGAGCAACATGTTGGATCCTGCATGTCTCAGTGCCTGGAGCACAAGGATGATGATAAATGATAATACTCTTATATATAGCTACTTGTCAATGCAGTAGATACAATATCTTTATCCATTTTATATATCACCCACTACTAGCATTATAACATCTCATCCCTCATTCTATTATCATGGAAACAATGTAATCATTAATCTTACCTTTATTCTCAATGGTGGCTGTGTTTACAAGATGATTGATTGGTGGATAAAATTGCTTTTTGTACCAGATACGCGGGTTTTCTGCAGCATCACATGGAATAAGATAAAAAGTTGTTAACGACCGTGCATATATGTAAGTGTGTGCATGATGATTCCAAGAAGGTAAAACGTCATTGAACCTTTGTTGTTAGTGCCGCAAATAACAAAAAGCAAAAACGGGCCTCGCAGAGTGACACAAAACCTTATTTCAGTAGTAATACTTTAAATGGTGGATCCGGAGTAACCAACATAACAAACCAAAAAGCGAGACAGAGAGTGAGAGCCGCAACACACGCTGTACTAAGCGACGTACCAAGTCATGGGCTTATCCTGCTGATACAGCATAGGAGAAGAAGAATGATGGATCCTGGGTACACAACCCATCAACTGCTGCAATGCACGACATCATCGGGTTTGAGGGGACAGGAGAGAGAAAAAGAGAGACCAAGATAATGAGAAAGTGCCTTTTAGGGGGGTGGGGTGAAAGTGCACAGGCGACATTCGAGGATGAAAGCCAAGGTGTCAAGTCGTTGATGAAGAAACGACGCTATCGGAATATGGAAGAGAAGGGAGCCGAGTGATGCAAAAGAAACAACAACAACAACAACAACAAAGGCGGTTGCTAAAAAGAGGCCTTGTTTTTGTTATACTGCAGCAAGGATGATAGTAGCGATGATGAATGGAACGGCGCGGCAAGCACAGCCAAAAGCGCATATGCCTTTTATTATTCCGGAGTCGTTGATAAACTGCCCCTTGTGCATATCGAATGATGAACAGACGTCTCAAAGCGCGCTCGTCACCTGCATCACATCAGCAAAAGTTCAAAGGGTAGGATGTGTAACGCTTTCTGTATTTTGTCAACCGATTGCTACGCTGCCCTAAACCTTGATGAGTCCTATCATATATAAAATATAAGATCACTTGAACGTATTCGCCCTTTTTTCTCTCTTTTCCAACTTCCGCCTTTTACTTTTTTCCTCTTTTTGCCGTCGTCGACTAGCAACGATATATAACAACAACGACGGCCTCTTTTTCGTTCTCTTTTTGATCCATCAGCATCCATAGCAACTGCACTCGTTCCTTCTTTTTGGGTACACACACACAACACCACCATCCACATCATCATTGTCACCACCACCACAGCCAATTATTTCACTTTTTATCATCATCGAGTAAGCAAAAACAAGATAAAAAGCGAGCGAGACAAAGGACAAAGAGAGAGCCACACGCACCAAAAGATAAGAAACAACAACAACAACAGCAAGATAACTGCGTATTGTGCGTGCGTGCGTGTGTGTGTGCGTTGTATGAGCGTGCTTGTGCGTCATTTGTGTGTGTACCTTCCATCCTCGAACCCCCCACCCAACTTATTCTCGCAAAGTGAAATATGCACAAGATGCATGAGTTGAACCGCCCTAAAAATCGGTCTACGAAACAACAACTACAATCAAAACAGCAACAGCAGCACGAGCCGAAACGCACGGGCCTCATCAATGAAGAACAGCAACGTCGGATTGCCGCAAGAGCCGCCAAAGCTATGGAAAAGCAGATTCGTAGACGACGTGATCACTGGTCACTGTTCATGTGGGGTGATCGCAAAAAGGTAAATGCGTACACACGCTCACACATACTCTCTCTCTCTCTCTCTCATCCATCATCCACACAAAAACCCCTTTATGCCCTTATCATTCTTTTTTTCTCATATGCATGATGATATGCATCATTAGGCAGTTATTAAGCGTTTTCCAGATGGTACTCAGGAAATTCTTGTACCTCAAACCTTGACACCAGAACAAGAACATTACGAATTTCCACCACGCTCGCGATTATTAAAGAAACTTGCTAGTGCCACAGCTGAAAGGAGACGTATGCAGCCTTCGCCATCATCGGCTGCTGCTGCTGCTGCTGCTGCACCATCAACATCCGCGATAAACCTTGACCAACAACAACATCTTCCACCTCCTACCGTTTTACCATCCATGTCACCTCCCAAGCCAGATCCATTGGCTATTGATGAATGGTTCTCATCCCACCAACAACAAAAGGATCGTGATGTTATTGCATGGATGGATCAAATTGAACAATCCAAAGAGATTGAGAGCAATAGTAGAAGAAGCAGTGCTCGGATATCGATTGCATCAAGAATACCATCATCGTCATCAGCATCAGCACGTCGTTATGCAGAAGGACAACAACAACAACAACAACCACAGCCACATACTTTCTACAATGACGAAATCATCCATTTCCGAAGCGCGGCAGGTAAATATGCTTTTACTTGCAGAAATATTCTCTTCACGATGATGTGTGCCCCTGAAAGTAAAAGCTAAACATAAATCGTTTGTTTATTATAGGCAAGCGCTGGGTCCCGAAACCATCCTCCCATGTGGCATCGTATACGGCTGCTGCTGCTACTCCACTTTTACCGCCACCTGAAGATGATTCTGTTGATAAGCATTATGTTCGATCGAGTTTATTGCGATATCCACAGCAACGTAAAGACGAAGCAGCTACTCGCATTCAAGCGTTTTGGCGCGGGCGTCATGAACGAAAGAAACCCATTGGTGGCATGGTACGGCTTGTTGGCATGTTCCACCAAACACTGCAACACCATCAACGACAAGCGCATAACCGGCTTGCTCAACTTGAACATGAATTAAAGGAGGAACGTCATTATCGTCAGGTATCGCAGCAACGGCTTAACCAGCTTGAAAAATCCACCACCACAACGTCATCGTTTATCAACAAACACGCAAGCTTGACTGAGCGATTAGAAAGATTGGAAAAGTCCTTGGGGCAGGAATCAATTCAGCGTCGTGAACTGCAGACTTCGTTATCAAGTGCCGTTCAGCAAATGAATCAATTGGAAAAATCCATGATGCAACAGGCTGAGCATGGTCGTATGGCAAGAAGGAGTTTACAAAAACAAGTTGATCAAGTATTGTTAGATATCCGATCCATCCGATCTTCACGTCGATAGATCAATCACACACCCCTTTATACTTATCCATTCTCTCCCATTGCTTTTATTCACCGTGTAAATAGTATCCAGCTTTTCTTGTATCACGTGTTCCCATTCTTATCCAATCCCCTCATCAGTATATAGCAATCCCTTTCCATTCGATATATTGTAACAAAGACAAGAGAGACTCACATACACACACTTGCTTTTTTTTTTTAATTCAAAGAAATCCATGAACTAGATAATAGTCTCTGTAATCTGTGTCATCATACTCACTCATTATTCTCAGCGACAGGGCTATTGGTGATTGACAAAATTAGCACACAATGATATTTATACCCATTTTCCATCCATCCCATTTACCTTCGGGATCTAGCAGGAGAACGCGAGCGATCATTTTCAGGGCTACGACGAGGAGAGGCACTTGCACGACGTGGGCTTGGAGAACGTGAATCATCACGACGGCGTTCTTTACGTTCTGGGCTCTTGGAACGATCATCATCACGACGACGGCTATCACTGCGGCGGCGATTGCGACGAGGTGGGGAACGAGATCTTGAGTAAGAGCGACGACGAGAACGACGGGGTGGTGAACGGCTACGAGATGCTGAGCGACTACGGCTACCACCACGACCACGACGACGGCTTGTATCCTATTTTAGGTAATCAGCATGTCTTGTCATATGAATAAGTGCCACCACAACCACAACCACAATACCTCAAACAAGCGCACACGTTGTCCGTTCAATTCACTGTCATCCAACTTTTTCAAAGCATATTCCATATCCGAGCGATGAGCAAATTCCACGACACTAATCAATGATGGCTTGTTAGAATCATCATCATCATCATCACAATGTATATATAAATGAGATTACTTACCCTTCACCTGGACGACTGCGAATGACATCAGCAAAAGTTACTTCACCAGCCTTGCGCATGAGGTCCTTGAGATCCTAGTGGAGTGAAGGAAAAAAGGGAAGTATGACCGAGGTAATAGGCACCAGAGGTCGTCGACCATTAGATGTTGGGTATTTCAGGAAGACACACACACACAAGGGCCAAGTCCAAGGAAGATGTCGTGGAACAGAATTAAAGAAGAACCAATAAAAAAAGATAACAAAGAAATGCACCATAAAGGACACATTCTTATTATCCTCCTTTGTCGATATCGTCTTTTGTCTTTTGCTCACACAAGGATCATGGAAATGCGACGGCGTACCTGCCAGCTGGTTCCAGAAGGAATGTTCTCCACAGTGAGTCTGTAGTCAGAGCGGCTATATAGAATAAACAATAATGCTTAATGACATTGTGTATATGTGTGTGTGTGTGCGTGTGTGTATTACTTACCGATCAACACGACGACGATCCTCACGACCACGACGAGCACCACGTGCCATTTCTACAATAATTCTGGATGATATAGGAATAGTTGAGTTGCTTGTATGTGCCAATCAAAGGCATAGATAAAGTCTACCTTTCGCCAAGGAACTCCTTCCCGTGGAAATCGTACACGACATCTTCAGCATCTCTAGGATCCTTGAATTCGACAAAGCCGTAGCCACTCTTGATGTTGATCTCACGGATCTCACCATAGCTCTTGAAGAGACGTTCAAGATCACGGTCCCTAGCGTCACGAGCGAGACGTCCAATATAGACACGGGTTGACATTTCGATAAAGAGAAGAAAAGGTGTGGTGGGAAAAAAAGGACAACGCACTCCAACACCACAACACAAACGCCCCCCACCCCTACCCACCCACCTCCTCCCCGCCTTGCTGCGATTGGGTGGCGTCAAATGTTACCTATATCCTTATCAGCAATCACATCATCATCCTCTCTCTTGTTTGTTACAATAAAAACTATAGGAATCCTTGTAGAACTTTCTAATCCATTTACTATTTTGTGAACATGGGATTGTTTTTGATATAAGCACGACTATCTAGATCTGCACGACGAATAGGTTCTGGAATACGATAACGACTACATGCCATGACAACATGAAGGGCTGTGTCAAGACTCACTCGATGACCTTGACTGACAAATACGGGATTAGGCGCTGCATCCGTAGTCCTTAAGGCTGCTCCATAGACTTGCCCTGAGCTACGTCCTTTGAGTAGATGATGATCTCCGCGTTGATGCAATACTTGACGACATGTGCTTTTGACTTGTTTCATATCCAATTCATTATCAATCACCAAAAAGTTCTTGGCAACGCCCACTGTTGGTACGTCAGCAACCACGCCTAGGTGACAAGCAATACCGCACATCCTTGGATGCAATCTCCCGTTGCCATCGACCAATACAATTTGTGGATATAGCTCAGGATGTGTCTCTTTGAGTTGCTGCAATAGAGTCGACAATGGGCCTACTTCACGAAACGCAAGGAAACCGGCAATGTATGGAAGATACAATCGTGTTTTCAGGTAGGATGTATGCACGACCTATTATTTGCCAATAAGGGAACGTGTTGTGCAATATGCATAATAAGCATCAAAGCATTTACCTCGAGACTAGGCCACTCCAGTACTGATAGACATGCTAGCGCTTCCTCCATATTGTCCTCTGGAAAGCTCAAGTCCACACCTCCAACATATTTTAAACCTTCCAACGTCTCAGGTTCAAATGTCAATCGATCGTCATGGGTGGTAATGCGCGTACACAAGAGTTGCTGTTCTCTATCAAATCTCCATGAGTACGGCTGCATGTCCGATTGCCATGGCAACGCGTACTAACTTACCGCTCCCATTCACGCCGTTGCTCTTGAGACGGCTTTTCGTTGTAGCTTTGTTCACTTTGCATGGAATACAGACGTTTGCTGCGAGACGAAGAATCTGATCCAACCCGTTTTATACACTGCATATGCATGCGCCACAACCTGATCCCACTTCTTGCAACTCGACTGGATGATGACAACATGAGCGAAAAAAGAGAGCTACTACTTTGGATGAATGGTGTTGTTACAAGCTCACCTTAACATGTGCTTCTTCATTCTTATGCAAGGCCGCCTTTGAAGAACGACACGCGCACGAGTAGTAGTAGTATAGGAGACCTCTTCCTCATTGCAGAACAATAATATCATAGTCAAGACAACATGCAAATACACTTCCATCCGTGTAATAAAGGCATCACTCTTATTGCATCAATCCAAAAAAGTGAAGTATTCGGTGGGGGCCAGGAGTTGACCGTACGTCATTGAAGTGCGTCAAATCGCTCCGATTTCTTTAAACGCACGTCTCTTTTCTTTTCTTCCTCTTCATACCAGCATGACCTGCACACATATTGAAACCACTCGATTTTCTCCACCTACAGCATTGACACAGGTGTACAAGGAAGAATGTACTCTTTGCTTTGATTCACAGGTAGGTAAAAGTAGAATACACGACAAGGACACCAAAAGACTCATTTGAACTTGCAATGCGTGGCAATGCGCGCCACTCAATAGGATGGTCCCGAAGGCATTGACGTTTGCTTGACATGCTTTAACGGTGGTTGCGTGGATCCGGAACGTAAACATGCACAGCTACACCATGATAAGACTGGTCATCCTTTGGTCGTCAATATCCGCCGTATTCCCATTGACAAGGTGAAACGCGTAAGAGGATTGTGTGAGAGATGGATGATGATGATGGTGATGGATTGGGGATATTGAAAAGATCTGACATATGACCCACTCTTAGCCTGATGATGGAACGCCGCCTCCACAAAAGATCAGCAAGTTGGCCATTGTACCTGAAGAACAAGAACAGCAATATGAACATGTACTCAAAGTCCGCTGTTATGCATGTCAAGGTGCTGAATCAGCCAAGGATTGCACACCCGAGGTAGGTAGAGAGGGAGAGAGATGAGGATCCATTCAATGGTAGAATATACTGATGACATGGGGTAATGGACAGATTTCTTCCATCGTAGACGCTGTCATGTCATCATTATCTTCATCCAAGCAATCCGAAGTCAAGGCATGGGAGGAGGAAATTACACCTTGTGAACACACCCTTTGTCTCCAACAAGATGCACCCCGCAAATTGGAACAACAAACACTCGCTCATTGTGCCAACTGTGACCTCAAAGAAAACTTGTGGCTATGCTTGACATGTGGTAACCTCGGCTGTGGTCGTCGACAATATGATGGATCGGGTGGCAACAATCATGCATTGGAACATTTTGAAGCAACTGGACATGGTGTATCATGCAAATTGGGAACCATCACGCCTGAAGGCACTGCAGGTATGCTGTGTATAAATACAAGAACCATGTCGAGTGTGTTTACTCATGCAACGTTACTAGATATCTATTGTTATATTTGCAATGATCCTAAGCTCGACAATGATCTATCGACTCACTTGGCTAATTGGGGTATCAATGTGTCTCAACAACTCAAGACTGAAAAGAGCATGACTGAATTGGTAAATATTCATGCAGCATTGTTGGTTACACACGCACGCGCTAATCTGGATTATGTAGCAATTGGAACAAAACCTCAAGTTTGATTTCAGCATGACCACTGAGGATGGCAAGCATCTTGAACCCAAGTTTGGTCCTGGATACACTGGTTTGAAGAATTTGGGCAATAGGTAAATAACACTGCCTTCCCACCTACCGAGATGTTATTAACATAGTACCTCCTCATATTAGCTGTTACATGGCATCCGTTCTTCAATCCGTGTTTGATACGAAGGATTTCCAAGATCGCTACGCTCAGCAACTTGCCGATCATGCATTAACTTGTGCCAACGAACCTGCATTATGCTGGCATTGCCAACTGCACAAATTGGCTGATGGTTTGCTTTCTGGCCGCTATTCACAACCCAATCCACGCAAGTCAGAGGATCAAGTACCATCCCAAGATGGCATTGCACCATCCATGTTTAAAGCCTTGGTCGGCAAAGGTCACGAGGAATTTTCAACCATGCGACAACAAGATGCCTTTGAATTTTTCCAGTACCTTGTCAAACAAATCACACAAAAGGAACGTGCGGCCAAGGCAATGAACCCTACACAACAGTTCGAATTTGAAGTCGAGCAACGCTTGCAATGTGGCAAATGCCATAAAGTGCGATACCAGACGGATGCCACCAACAGCATCTCCGTGAGCGTTCCTGCACGTCCAAAGAGCACAGAGGCTGAAGAAACATTGTACGAGCCCGTGGAAATCTATGAATGTTTGGATCTGTTTATTGCGGATGAAGCTGTGGAAGGATACAATTGTCCAAGCTGTAATGAAAAGACCACTGCACACAAGTATGTATAAATACAAAGGCATCATCAAAATCGAGGGACAAAGGCTAATGGAAGAGCAAACGATTAGGTCTGTCAAATTCAAGACCTTCCCTGAAATGTTGGTTCTCCACGCAAGACGATTTGCATTTGTTGACTGGGTGCCCCGAAAATTGAGTATGTATAATGGATTTGAAATGGTGGGAGGAGGTGGATTTAAGGCTGACCATCATTGACAACCCTCTCAAGATATCGAGATCAAGTTCCCCGATGGTCCTCTTCAATTGGATAAATACATGAGCCAAGGACAACAGCCAGGCGAAGAACTTTTGCCCGAGGAACCTAAAGCTTCTGGTAAGCAAGGCTACTGTGGTGTTATGCTATTTACATTGAATGACATTGTGGTGGATATTAGCCGAGCCATCTGTGGATGAGGCAGCTGTGGAACAATTGATGGCTATGGGATTCCCAAGAAACCGCTGTATGCGTGCATTGATCAATACAGGAAACAATGGTGCCGAGGTTGCCATGAATTGGCTCTTTGAACACATGGAGGATCCTGGTATGGTATCCAATGTGATGATCTGCTCATGGGTTCACTCACTCACACACACACCCCCTTAGGTATCGACGATCCCATTGAAGCTTCAGGTGATTCGGGTGCTGTATCAGAAGAACAAATCAACTTGCTTTGTGGCATGGGCTTTTCAGCACAACAAGCAAAGAAGGCTTTAAAGGAGACGGTATGTTCATTGTATTGGTATATGATCTTTATATTGACTCCATTATTATGTAGAATAATGATCCTGAACGAGCCGTCGATTGGTTGTTTAGCCATCCTGACGAAACAGGCGAAGAAGAGGATTCTGCAGCTGCAGCTGCTACAGGCACTCCTGGCGATAACAACCCTCCTTTCAACTACACTCTACGATCATTTGTATCACACAAAGGCACTTCGGTACATTGTGGTCATTATGTCGCTCACGTGCTCAAGAACGGTGAATGGGTGTTATTCAACGACAACAAAGTGGCCGTATCACCAAAACCACCAGTGGGAGAGGCCTACGTGTATTTCTTGCAACGCACGAGATGAAGCAATGGGGACGATTTAGCTAGCAATTTATATGATTGTATCCAACCCAATTGAACAAACAAACGCTTTATATGTAAAAAAGAAACTTTTTGGAGATGTGATGCTATTTAAGATACTATACATTGGTTTTATATATGTTGATGTTTTTGTGTGTGGGATCTTTAATCGCGCAAAGTACCCAAGACAAGAGCCAAGAGAGCCATGCGGACGTAAAGACCATAACGCATCTGGCGGAAATAGGCAGCACGTTGATCGTAGTCGACTTCAGGCTCAATTTCATTGACACGTGGCAAAGGATGCATGACAATCATTTGAGACTTGGCCTTGCTGATCACGTCATTGTTGAGGATGAATGAATCACGGACGCTGAGGTATTCTTCTTCGGAGCCAAAGCGTTCCTTTTGAACACGGGTCATGTAGAGCACGTCGGTGTTGCCAATGACTTGATCAAGAGAAGTGTAGACGTTTTGCTTGATGCCAGCTTGTTCAACCTCTTCCATAACCTCCTTAGGCATCATGAGCGATTCAGGTGCAACATAGTTGATGGTGACTTGGTAGTAAGCCAAGATCTTGACAAGGGAGTGCACAGTACGTCCATTCTTCAAATCACCCACCAAAGTGATGCTGAGGCCATTGACGGTACCAAGTTCTTCACGAATGGTAAAGACATCAAGGAAGGCTTGAGTAGGGTGTTCACCCACACCATCACCAGCATTGATAATGGGCACCTTGCTGTACTTGGCGGCAAGCTGAGCCGAACCAGGTTGAGGATGACGGAGAACAATCAAATCACCATAGCAACCAAGGGTGCGTACAGTGTCGGCAAGCGATTCACCCTTTTGAACAGAGGATGTGGTAGCACTAACCGAAACAACTTGACCACCAAGACGCATCATGGCAGCTTCAAACGACGACGAAGTACGAGTGGATGGTTCAAAGAACATGGTACTCATGACACGACCTTGCAATACATTGATGGATCCATAACGCTCAACAAGGTTGCGCATTTCATGAGCAACACCAAAGAGCAAGTGCAAGTCATTACGATCAAATTGCTTCGAACGCAAAATGTGCTTGCGATAGAATGGTGAGCGGCTGAGAACACGTGCAAGAGAAGCTGAGATCTCGACATTGGGTGGAACATATTGAACAAGACCTTCATCATGGGCACCAGGCAACGTCATGGAGGATGGCTTCTTTTTACGCTGCAGTTCTTGCAAATCTTCTTGTACTGGTTGTTCACCCTTGACAGCAGCCTTCACAGCTTGACCTTGGATAGAGACATCACGGCCTTGATCACCCTTGGCAAGACAGCTGCCATCCATGTACAAGGTTTGATCCTCAACAGCCACACGATGCACAGAGCCACGAATAGTACGTCCTTGCAAAGGTGACCACTCACTGGATTGGAACACGTATTGACGATCCACTTCAATCTCAATGTTGGTGTCTGGTTGTGGCACAAGACCAAAGATGCGACGTGGGTTCTCGTGCAAACGATCAACAATGTCCTTGAGCTTGAGACGGCCTTGAGCAACAGCATCAAGCAACAATGGCAAGGCTTCGTGAACACCAGCTGTGGCAGACACAGTGTGACCCAATTCAGCAGCAAGCTTGCGAGGAGTAGCACCCACCGAGAAACAATCAATGACATCCAAATTGGACCACAAGGCTTCTTGTTCCTTCTTGGTTGGCAATAGCTTGGTATCGTTAAATTGTTCAGAGGTGAAGAACAATGCATACACGGCAACATCACATGTCACTTGAAGACCCTTGTTCTTACTCATCTCAATCAATGCCAAGTCGCTTCCACTCATCACATTGGTCACGTGAATGACACGGTTGTGCAATGATGCCAACAACAAGGTGGATGCAAGATCAGTGCCCTTGGCTTCAACAACCATTAAATGAGAGCTTGGCCATGAGGAGAACACCGAATCGAAGACGGATACTTGACCAGTGCCAATCTTTTCAGCATTGAGGTACACAGCTGCAACTTCCGATGCGGCGGATGCAAGCTGCTTGGCGTTGTTGGCTGTGGCGGTCACATTGAGCAAATAATCCGTGTATGCAGCCTTACGTGCAGCATTGCTAGCAGTCTCAAGAGAGGAGTCATCTTGTACGTCATCGGCAAACGAGGAGACAGTGGTGAAACCAGATGAGATGGATGCCTTTGACAATTCACCAAATTCGGTGCTGTTTGCAAGATAGGCGTGCATGTTGATAAGGCCTGGCACAGTAGCTGTAGTATGGCTGGGCTTGTAATCAATACCAGAGACTTGGAATTCTTGATGGGTACGTGCGAGAGCTTCAATAAAGATCTTGGCACATTTGACGTTGGTCAACAAGGGGACAGAGTAATCAACAGCCATACGACGAGAGCGATAGCCCTTAGACATGTAGGATGCTGGACGACGGAAACGGTTGCGTGATGGCAAGTTGATGTACAAGTCAATCAAGTTGTTGGACAAATGTTGCTGCAACGAGTATTCTGCCTTAAGCTTGTCAGCGGCATCACCATCCAAAGACTCAAGATGCTTGACAGGGATATTGTGCTCCGAGTAAAAGTCAGCTGTACCGGTAGTGGCGAAGATGTTGTAACCAAGTTGATGCAACTTTTCAACGCTGGGCAACAACTCAAGCTTCTCCTTATACGAACCAATGGAGAGCAAAATGTTCTTCTTTGGCAACGAGAAACCAGTAGCCAACAATGCCTTCATATAAGCAGAGTACTTGTCCTTGCCAAAGCAGGCCACTTCACCGGTGGATGCCATCTCGACACCCAAAACAGGATCAGCACCAGACAAACGGCTGAATGAGAATTGTGGCACCTTGACACCAACATAATCCTTAGGAATGTCCACCTTGGGATACGGGTCCACAGGTAAACCAAGCATGGCAACGGTAGCCATCTCGACAAGATCCACGCCCAAGACCTTGGAAACAAATGGGAAGGAGCGAGCAGCACGTACGTTACACTCAATGACCTTGATTTCATTATCCTTGGCAATGAATTGGATATTGAAAGGACCAGTGACATTCAAAGCACTAGCAATCTTGGCTGTTGCATTTTCAATCTTACGCACAGTCTCGGGATCCAAATCTTGAGGTGGCAATACAAGAGTAGCATCACCAGAATGGACACCAGCGTTTTCAACGTGCTCGGAAATGACGTGCATAATCATCTTGCCATCCAAAGCAACAGCATCCATCTCAATTTCCTTGGCTTCTTCAATGTACTTGGAAATGACAACAGGGTGATCACGAGATACAGCAGCTGCTTCCTTGAGATAAGATGCAAGATCATCCTTGGAGAATACGACATTCATAGCAGCACCTGACAAGACGTAAGAAGGACGCACCAATACAGGATAGCCGACCTTGTCACAGAATTCTTGAGATTCCTCAAAGCTGGTGAGTTCCTTCCACTGAGGTTGATCCACGCCAATACGATCACACATGCGTGAAAACTTGTAGCGGTTTTCGGCATTGTCAATCATTTCAGGAGAGGTACCAAGAACCTTGACGTTTTGGCGGTACAAGGGCAAGGCAATGTTGTTGGGAGTTTGACCACCCATAGACATGATAACACCACCAGAACGCTCAGCTTCGTAAATATCAAGGACACGCTCGAGATTGATGTTTTCAAAGTACAAGCGATCAGCCTCATCGTAATCGGTTGATACAGTCTCAGGGTTGTAGTTGACCATAACAGTCTTGATGCCCTTTTCACGCAATGTGCGGATAGCACGCACTGCACACCAATCGAATTCAACCGAGGAACCAATACGATAGACACCAGAACCAAGCACCATAATGCCGTTATCTTCAAAGGTCACATCGTGCTCAACAGCATTGTACGTCATGTACAAGTAGTTGGTGAAAGCAGGGAACTCAGCAGCCACTATTAGAAGAAAAAGGTTAGTTTCATTTGGAGCCTATGCTATCCCACAAAACCCCGTATTATTCCTTACCAGTATCAATTTGCTTGACAAAGGGTGTGATGCCATATTCCTGACGAAGGCGACGCACAGCCAATTCGTTGCTGTTGATCTTGTTGGCAATTTGACGATCGGAGAAACCAAGTTGCTTGGCAGTACGCAACAGGTTGCCAGGGATGTTGGCCTTGGTGAAGCCTTCCAAGCGCTTATCAAGATTGGCAACACGCATCAACTTGTTCAAGAACCACTTGTCAATGTTGGTCAATTCCCAGATACGGTCAACAGTGTATCCCGAAGCCATGGCATTGGCAATAGCAAAGAGACGTTGATCGGAAGGATTCTTGAGCTCCTCATCAAGCTTGTCATTATCAATGATGTCGCTCTAGTAATAGCGGTATGTAAGTTTACGTCTAATAAAGAAGCATGATCATTAAGCACTTACAGGGCTGAAGCCGACAAAGTTGTAGTCAATGGCACGAATAGCATCTTGCATTGTTTCTTCAAAGCTTCTACCAATAGCCATCACTTCACCCACTGATTTCATGGAGGAGCTGAGAGAGGTGCTGACACGGTTGAACTTTTTCAAATCCCAACGAGGAATCTTGACGACGACGTAATCCAACGATGGCTCAAAGCATGCGCAAGTGACCTTGGTGACGCTGTTTTTGATTTCATTGAGAGGAATACCCAAACCAAGCTTAGCAGCAACAAAAGCAAGTGGATAACCGGTAGCCTTGGAAGCAAGAGCGGAAGAACGAGAAAGACGAGCATTGACTTCAATGATGCAGTATTCCTTGGAGAAGGGATTAAGGGCATACTGGATGTTACATTCACCAACAACGCCCAAATGGCGGATGACATTGACAGCAGTCGTACGCAGCATGTTGTAGTCTTCATCCGAAAGTGTCTGAGAAGGAGCAACGACAATGGAGTCACCGGTGTGGATACCAAGAGGATCAAAGTTTTCCATGTTACAAACGGTGATGCAGTTGTCACGGCAATCACGAACGACCTCGTATTCAATTTCCTTCCAACCCTTCATGGACTTTTCAATAAGAACCTGTGGCGAAGTGGCGAATGCCTTGTTGCACAATTCAATGAGTTCTTGTTCATTGTCGGCAAAACCAGAGCCCAAACCACCAAGAGCATAAGCAGCACGGCAAATGACAGGGTAACCAATTTCCTTGGCAGCAGCCAAAGCTTCCTCATGGTTGACAGCAGAGGCCGATTGAGCACACTTTTCATTGATCTCATAAAGAGCTTGAGCAAACAAATCACGGTCTTCAGTGGTGATGATGGTGTCAATAGGTGTACCAAGAACCCTGACGCCAAGCGATTCGAATTCATCCTTGAGCTTGATACCCACGTTGAGCGCCGTTTGACCGCCGAATGTACAGTAAATACCATCGGGCTTCTCAAACTGAATGACCTTGCGTACAAAATCGGGAGTGACAGGCAAAAAGTAGACCTTGTCAGCCAAGCCCTTTGAGGTTTGGATAGTAGCAATGTTGGGATTGATCAAGATGGTGTAGATGCCTTCTTCCTTCAAAGCCTTAATAGCTTGTGAACCAGAGTAGTCGAATTCACCAGCTTGGCCAATAGACAAACCACCTGAACCGAGAACGAGGACCTTGCTGACATTGACGCGAGGGTTCTTTTTGATATTCTCAGCCTTGGTACCGCCAGGGAATTCAAGTGGGACAAGAGCGTTCTTTTCAACACAAGACTTGACAGTGTTGATAAAGACATCAAACAAGAATTCAGTGTCACGTGGACCAGGATTGGATTCAGGATGGAATTGCACCGAGAAAATGGGAAGGGACTTGTGAATGATACCTTCGTTAGATCCATCATTGGCATTGACAAAGAGCTCTTGGAAGTCATTTGGCAAGGTGGATGCGTCAACAGCATAACCATGATTCTGTGATGTGATGTAGCAGCGACCAGAGATCAAGTTGGTGCAAGGAATGTTTTGACCACGGTTACCATACTTCATCTTCATGGTCTTTGCACCTGCAGCCAATGCGAGTAATTGATGACCCAAACAGATACCAAAGATGGGTTTCTTGCCAGACTGCAACACCGTGCGTAAGCGATTGAAAGTGGTTTGCACCATGGTTGGATCACCAGGACCATTCGACAAGAACAAGCCATCATATTGCTCAGCAGTGAAATCATAGTCCCAAGGCACCACCAAAAGTTCCACACCACGACGCACAAAGCAACGGATCTGGTTATACTTCATACCGACATCCACAGCGACAATACGCAAAGTACGGCCATCAGGCAACTTGATAGCGTTTGCTGGATCAGGCTTGTATAGCTTGGGTTCCTTGATAGAGACATCGGCAACGAGGTTACGCTTGTTAGGATCCACCCATTCGACATCTTGATAATCCTGCATCCATCGTTCAGTACCAGCTACTGATTGCTCCTTATCTTGATTATCGGAAGAAGAGAAACCAAGGGCACTTGCAGCAGAGTCAAGCAAAGTATCGGCAGTCTTGGGGAAGAGAATCTTGCCAAGGAGGACACCTTGCATACGAATCTTTTTGGTCAATGCGCGGGTATCAATACCGTACAAGGCTGGTACATTGTTTTCCTTGAGCCATGCCGACAAGGAGGAAGATGCCAAATAATGAGAATAATCGGGAGCATAGTTGCCCACAATCAAACCAGCGACATGGATCTCATTGGACTCATAGTACTTTGGAATATTGTTAAGCAACTCATCCATCTCAGTCCTTGAAGGAGCACCATAATTGCCAATCAAAGGGAATGTAAGCACAAGGATCTGGCCACGGTAAGAGGGATCCGTCAATGATTCAGGATAACCCACCATGCCTAAAATAGTGCAACGGTTTTAGCACATTATGCTAATCAAGATATGTATGTGTATATGTGTGTGACCAATGATAATTACCGGTTTGAAAGACACATTCACCGGAAATGCTGGCTTTTTCGGAACCAAAAGAAAAGCCTTGGAAAGAAGTGCCATCTTGCAAGACAAGAGCTGCTGTAGTCGCATCTTTGCTATCCTCAAGAGCAGTGACAGGACGATGTGGTGCACTTGGCGACCGGGGTGAAATAGGCAAAAGCGGAGTAGCATTGGCAGCAGGAGCTGGGATCAATGAAGGATGAATGCCCGTAGCAGGAGCAGTACCAGCTGCAGTAACTGGTGGAACAGGGATATTGGAAGCCATCAAAAAGTGTTATGGGTGGTGGTTGTGTGGTAGTAGTAGTGGTAGTGGTGGTGTAGAAAAGAAGAGAGAAAAAAGATACAACAATGTCAATAGAGAGAAAACAGAATGTAAAAGGTGAAACTTTTTCTTTGGTTCGCCGACTAGCAACCGAAGAGAGGTTGTGTGTTAGTCAACGCGTGTCACTGTTAACCACCCTCTCCTCTTTACAATATGAAATGAACCTGACTGAAAGACCAATACGTTTGAAGTTGGATCAATGGACGAGATTTATTGAATCGTCTTAGGGTGTTCCAGGGATCGTCAGCCGAAAAAGCTGAAAAGTTGTATGGTTTGCACGCGCTTCCGATTTAAATACTCGGTTTTTTCCTGTGACATATCCCCAAGCCACTACACCGTGTTTGTCGCACAAATCACGGCTCGAATCTACCCATCCCAAGGCGTTATGCCGATCTCAGCCTCTCTTTTTACCACGGTCGTCCTATAGAAATCGTATCATCACATCATTGTCCATATGCTGTTTGCTCAATCCCCCATGTCAATATGACGTTTTTGGATTAAAAATGTGTCACTTTTTGTCATTGTGCATGCATAACTGCACAGCCCCACTTTTACCAGTGTTACATTAACGACAGCACGTCTCTCTCTCTCTTTAAAAACGATGTCCATTTCGCACACTCGCACTTTTTATTGCTGTTAATAGGTGGGCTGCTGCCTTTATGAATGTTGGGTCTAATATGCTTGGCGCTTGAACGGAGAATTTCAAAATGGCGTGGGTTGACGTACCAATCGGATATCTTGATTGAATGCCAAATATGTAGTTTGAGTGCAATCCAGAGATTTGGTATGACAGCTGCCATTTTAGTATGGTACCCTTGGTTCTAGAGAGTGTTAAAAACATATCCGGGAGGGAGGGGATACCGGTAACGGGATGATGAAAGCTGTTAGTTCAATACAAAACGTCTGTGCGAGCATAATTATGCAACACACGTGTGTGTGCGTGTGGAATGTCAATAAACAACAGCTATCTGTGCATGAATAAACCTTTTTCACCCTCCATCACTTGATATAGCACCCGCTTAGAGAAAGAACATGTTCCCAGACGTACATTTCTATGGGTGGCAATGACAATGAAATGTGTCCATACTTAGCATCACACTAATGACAATGAAGATGATATTGATTGCTGTTGTTTCACTCCATTAATAAACAACCAGCCATTTTATTATCACGAGTGTCGATGGGATGGGTGTGGTGTAGTAGAGATATATCACGTGGGAATCAATGTTATGCGTTGACTGACAGGTGGCTATTGCATATGTGGGAGGATCAAGTAGATCCTTACATGCAAGCAAGAAAAGGGAACCAAATATGTCCATTGAGTGTGTGCTTGTGTGTGTGCGTGTGTGTAGAGCGGGCTTGGCGAATTGAACGGTGCCTGATTTTCCTCTTTCGGTTCTCAACACCATTCTCTCCTTCTTGTTCATCCTTTGTTCTTTCTCCCTTTCTCTTTGTGCACCACACTTTTCCGTTACTGGGGCAACAAGAAGGGGGCTTTGTCTCAATGTCAATATCAAGGAACCACCTGCAAGGCGGTAGCAGTAGTGGTGATATCTCCAGGTTATCCTCCAACAATCCATATAGAGATCTCGAAGCCCAGCAACACCCCAACTTGGTCAACGATGCAACTCCCATTCAACAACCAGCTCCTTCTTCATCGCGTCCACCCAATGCATTCATGACATTTGCTGTCCGTGAGAGACCTAAGCCCGACGTCTCTGTGGTTCGACGCAACACAATCGCCACCAATCCAGTCCCGATCGAGGAATTCGATGCTATATTTGACGAACAACAACAACCACTGTATCGTCGACCTTCTCGAGCTGAATCGATCGCTTCATTAGCAGCCCATTCACAATATGACTCAAATGAGGAACAAGACTACTCGGATACAGCACGATTGACAGCCAATATGGCAGGCGATGATCCTTCACCAACACCACAACAACAACCTCGACGCAACCAATCCCTTCGTAAAGTCGCTACCGTCTTACGCCGAGTCTCAAGGCGAGTTGTCAATAACAATACCATGGCTACCATTGATGAACAACCAATGATCCAAGAATCGATACCCATGACATCTACATCCAAAGATACAACATCTTCTTCTCCACCACCACCACCTCCTCCTCCAACTACACAAATCATGCCGCTCGTACAACGTCAACGCAAATCCAGAGCCATCATCCTCGCAGGCAAAAGTCTAGGCATCTTTGGACCAGAGAATCCTCTTCGACGCATGTTTGCAAAGATGTTGCAATGGAGGTAAGATTGGGGATGCAGCGGAATAATGCAAGAGGTTTGGATAGCTAATTAAGGGGGGAATTGGGCTGTGCCTCTGTATTTTGTATTACATAGGTGGATGGAGACACTCATGATGCTGATCATTGCTGCCCATGGTATCGTATTACTTGTCGTTGGATGGGGAAACAATCCTGAACCAGAACCACCAGCACATTGGGGTGAAACATGGGATCAGTTTGTATTGCTCGGCATCTTTTGTTTTTATACGTAAGTACACACTGTGTGTGTGTGTGTGTGAGAGAGAGAGATCAAGGTTTATATACATGTGTTACTTACACTTTGTCAAAAAAGGCTGTCTGTCTCAATACGTATCATCACATTTGGTTTCCTATTCTCTCCAAAGCCTATCGAAGTGACCGATGAAGATGGATCTTTCAGATCGGTTATCCCACCTCTGGCATTTATGCGGCATTCTTGGAATCGTATCGATTTATTATCAGTCATGTGCTACTGGATTGATCTGGGTTTGACATGTGCTGGTCAAGTCATCATTGGTGATACAAGGCGAATCCTCATATTCAAGGCTCTCTCAGCTATGATCTTGTTACGGCTATTACTTATCACCAACAGCAATCGCGTTATTCTTCAAAGTCTCAAGAAAGCCGGTCCATTGCTTGTCAACGTATCCTCGTTTGTGCTCTTCTTTTTTGTGATCTTTGCGTAAGTCCAGTACAAATATGGTAATTTGATACAAGAAATTCACCATATCGGGTAGAATTGTCGGTGTACAAGCTTTCAAGGGATCATTTTTACGCCATTGTGTTTGGCACGGTATGCAATAGTCTTTATCTGAGCCATAAATCATTGACTAACTAATATCTATACAAAGATCCCGATGATCCAACCAATGTCCAAGAGCTGCAACAATATTGTGGAGGCTATATGGAGGATGGCGTGGAAAAACCATATCTGCTCAAGGATGGTACCCCAGGTCCATGGTCAAAAGGTTTTATTTGTCAAGAAGGTTTAGTGTGTCAGGTAAGGATATACATTCGAAGGGGGGATGCCATAGATGTACTCATGCATAAGGATGACCTATAGGAAACCGAGAACCCATTTGGTGGCACCATCAGCTTTGACAACATTTTTTCATCCATGTTGATTATTGTGATCATTGCTGGCAGTAAGTTATCACTTGGGAAAATCCAACCCTCTGGTATTTAAAATGCATGTACGACTTCCTTAGATCAAACGTGGACCGATCGAATGTACGACATGATGGATGCCGAGTATTTCGTTGTCTCGCTCTATTTCACAGTCATTGTGATCATCATGAATTACTGGTTAATCAATCTCTTTGTCGCTGTCATCAACGAAATGTTCGCTAAAGTACGTGAAGATTCGCAACATTCGGCATTCACAGCGTCTCGAGGAAAACCGGTGTTGGCAGATGCGGCTGAAGGATGGTCTATCGGTCAAGGTGGCACTGGCAAAAGCGGGAGCAAATCCAGATTACTGGCCAACCTTGTCAGATACACAAAGCCATTTTGGGTGCTCTTGGTGGCGATTGATTTGATTGTGATGGGCTTAAAGAACAACGATATGACTGACGAGCAGCTGCAGTTGATTGGTAAGTAGTGGTCATCCATTGTATGGCGTTTCATTGTTTCTCATACACATGTTGGGTGATTTTAGACACAGCCGAATTGATATTCTCGATTGCATTCTTGATTGAAATCATCCTTCGATTCTTTGCTGAATTCCCGCATTGGCGAAAGTTCTTCCATTCCAAGGCCAACAGAACGGATTTGCTTATTGCTGTAGTCACGTGCATCATTCGCATACCACCCATCCACGATAACCGCCCATTATATGCATGGCTCACGGGATTCCAGGTGCTGCGTATCTATCGTGTAGTGTTGAGTATTCCACGTATCAGGACACTCAGTGTAAGTGGACTAAAAAGTGTGGACTTTGAGAAATGAGGGCTAAATGGGTCGTTTTTATCTAGGTGCGTGTTCTCGGCAGTGCTTGGGGTTTGATCAACTTGGTCTTTTTCATCGTCCTTGCAACCATTCTCTGCGCAATAATGGTGAGATACATGCAATACCACTCACATTATGTTTGCTTACGATGTTGTTTTTTAGGCTTTCCAATTGTTCGAGGGGATGATGAACGATTCTGATGAGGAAATGCGATTCTTTTCGATCTACAACTCGTTTGTGGCATTGAATCAGGTACGATGATGCTAATGAACCATTATTGCATTTGTGCTGATTTCATTGTAGCTCTTTTCAGGAGAAGATTGGACGACGGTTTTATACAATGCGATGGAATCGAGCGTGCCATCAAGGACAGCGGCAATTACAGCTCTTTTTCTGGTCTTGTGGTTCTTGTGCTCCAACTGTAAGTAATGTCTCCATTCATAACTTGACATGGTATGATACTGATATATATCAATATCGGTATGTAGTCATTCTCGTCAATATGTTTATTGCTGTTCTTATGGAAAACTTTGAAACGGCTGAAGAAGAGAAGCGGATGCGACAAGTTGATCAATATGCGCGACAGCAAGAGCATGTCGAAAAGCATGATCCTGTCATCAGTCGCTGGAATATCTATCGCTACTTTCGTGCCAAGCCTAAAGGTGTCAATGTCGGCAACATGCCTACCAACCTGGTACTTCCAGCGAAAAAGACCGTTATTAGGGACTTTATGAATGCAGATATGATCAAAGTAAGTGAAAGAGATAAAGCTGGTATATGCATGTTTATTAACGCTATGCGGTTACTAGTCGCATGCTGATATGGAAAAGCAACCCGGCGTTTTGCAAGGAACACGACCTCGAGATACCAAACGATTTTCTGGTGTGCGCGGTTTTCTCGACAATTTGTTGCATCGTGGTGCCCATAATAGCACATCAGCATCCCCGAATGGAACCCGAAAGAGCTTTATGCTTGACGACCGGAATCCGCTTGACCAATTTCACACCTTTTATGATACGCGCAAATCAGCTGATATGGATCCCGCTTCAATTCGCCAAATATTGGAAGCACCACGTGATGCGACAGCGGCTGGAATAGCCGAAGCCGTGATGTTGGATGTGGAAGAACGTAGAGCACAGCGACAAGAATTTATTGCAGCCCACCCAACCTATGACAAGTCGTTGTATATTTTCAATCCAAGCAATCCTATACGTCGATGGTGTCAGATGATGGTGCCTCCTAGTCGTGGTGAACGATACTTTGGTGCACAACCATCGCTGGTTGCTAGCTGGATCTTTTTCGGCATCATCAGCTGTTCAGTGGTGACCACCGTGGTGCTGACAATATACAATTCACCCGTATATCAACTCAAAAATCGTGATAATCCGGCACACTTGATGGTGTTCTCGCACATTGATTGGGCGTTTACCTTTATTTTCACGGCTGAATTCATCATCAAGGTTATTGCTGATGGCTTTCTCTTGGCACCCAATGCGTACCTGTTGAATGGATGGAACATCCTCGATTTATTTGTGCTCATCTCATTGTATCTCTCGAATTTCGGCAACTTTGCATCGTCCACTGGTGTTGAGCGCGCATTTCGTGCATTCAAGGCATTGAGAGCACTACGTCTCATCAATTTGTTACGGCCTGCAAGAGAGATGTTTACCGTAATTCTCGTCAAAGGCTTACCACATATTATCGATGCTGGCATTCTTTGCATCTTTTTGATTATTCCCTTCGCGCTCTATGGTCAGAATCTCTTTCAAGGCTTGTTTTATTTCTGTAACGATGATGGCGACGACATTACAACCAAATCCTTATGCGTCTACGAAGGAATGCTGGGTACCCAAGAACCAATGCCTGAGGATACTGAGATCTATGCACCGCGTATATGGGACAATCCATATGTATACAGCTTTGACTCGTTTTGGAAAGGGCTGTTGGTGCTAGTCGAAATTGCAAGTGGTGAAGGTTGGATCGATGTGCTCGAAGTCAGCATGAGCATCGTGGGCAAGGATATGTCACCTCAACAGGATGCAAGCCAGCTGAGTGGTATCTTTTTCATGGTTTACAATATTGCTGGTTCGATCATGGTCATTTCGCTCTTCCTCGGTGTTGTATTGGAGAACTTTTCAAGACGCAATGGCACAGCGTACATGACGGCGGATCAACGACGATGGCTTGATTTGAAAAAGCTATTAAGCCAAATGCGTCCTGCTAAGCGGCCAAGAAAGATCCCAACGAGCTGGCTAAGGAAATGGTGCTTTGATGTGGTGGTTGATAAACGCAGCAAGTTTTACAAGTTCATGACAGGAGTTATCGTGCTCAATATCCTGTTCTTGTGCACCGAGTTTGATCAAGATGACGACATCCCTGGATATAATACTGCTCGGGGTAAGGTGTTTGCAAACCCGTAGACAATGAAAGGTCGTATACTAACATGGTGTAAAACAGGTTATGTATTCTTGCTCTTTGTGGGAATATACTGGATCGAGATCATCATCAAGTTTCTTGGTCTTGGGTGGAACTCCTTTCGTCGCAATCTTTGGAATTTGTATGATTTGATTGTTGTCAGTGGAAGTACGGTTACCATCATCACCAGCTTTGGAGACCAAGAGCAGCAAGTAACCGTCGAAGCACAAAAGCTATTCATGACCGCCCTTTGTTTCAAACTTGTACAGCGAAGCGATAGTCTAAATCAGCTTTTTACCATCATTGCGTAAGAAATTTCCAAACACGTGTCATTGTCGGCGAACTAATTTTGCATGAATGAATAGTGCGTCGGCATATCAAATCGTCAACGTGTTTGCGGTGTGGTTCATTGTCCTGACTACTTACTGTATCATGTTTATGGAGATCTTTGCATTGACCAAATATGGCACACAAGCAACTACCGAACATGTCAACTTTCGTTCTTATGCAAACACCATGATTTCTTTGGTGCGGTTTTCTACCGGGTAAGAATATGCGGATTCACTTGCCTTTTTAATGTGCTAATGAAATTGTTAGAGAGGCGTGGAATACAGTCATGCATGATTTTACGGTGGAGTCTCCCAATTGTGTCGTTTCTGACAACTATCTTGATTCTGATTGTGGATCCAAAAGCTGGGCCTATTTCCTGTTTCTCAGCTTCAACATCATCTCCATGTATATCTTTACCGCCATCTTTGTCGCCGTGGTTGCCGACAACTTTTCCTACGTCTACCAAATCGCCTCCAACTTTTCACTTGTGAACCGTGACGAGATCAGAAAATATCCTTTTTTATATCGCATGTGCATATGCAAGAATATGACGTCGCATTACTATTCATTCCTTAACTGAAACTCACGTATAAGAAGGCATGGGCAGATGTAGATATCAACCGGATCGGATACATTGAACCCAAGCAATATATTGGTTTTTGGCGAGTAAGTTGGATCATGAAATGGTTGACAAGGAAGGAAAAGGGAAACTAATTGATGATGCTAGAAACTAAGCGGTGCCTTTCGGATACGCATTTACGATCATGAATTCTCATACAAGTCGCTTCACGAGGAATGTGCTTTGGATGAAAGGTTGTTGGATCCATCAGAAAACCAGTACCAAGTACGCGTGGATTTGCGCAGGCTACGAGCAAGATTGAATGGCTTGGATAAGGCTGAAATTCACCAACGAAAACACGATCTTGATTGTTTATACTGGGTAAGTCAGGCTCAATTACAGGATAGGGTGGGGATGTTAATGCATGATTGTAGGAGGCAGCATTATCCGAAGGGCCTAAGGGCGTCTCATTCAATGAGATGCTGTTGATGATTGCACGTCGCAAGTTGGTGATTCCGGAAAACGCCTTTTTGTATGTTCGATGTATGCGGAGTACCCCTTCATTTACTAACAGCTATATTGTAGACTGGAAGAACTTTTGAATAACCAGAAGCGGGAAGAGGCTGTTGAGGCATTAATCAAGATTGATCGGGTCAAGGGCATGATTGAGACGATTGCGCTGCGTAAAAAGTTCCTAAAGCATCTTGAAAGCAAAAAGAAATCACGCGTTGGTAAGTATCTATATGGGCACATCCTTCCAATGAATGCTAAGTTGTATCTTTTCGCAGCCGCACCACCAGCTATTCTCGTCAATCAACATCGCATATCACGGCCGCTTAATATGATGGATCTATATTCCGCTCCACCCACACCTGCTACACCCACAGCTGATTTCTCAAGTCGCATGTATGATGATAATGCTTCAATGGGATCTGGTGGTGATTTGTAAGTGTGATCATCTGGAAAGCAAATGCATGTACCAATGTTTTGCTCTTTCATTAGGAGAAGCCCTACATTTGATAGAAGCTTGCAAGCTGGGCCGTACCATCCCCGTGATTCAGAAGCGACAGGGCGAACAAGCGAATCCAACGAGCATGTTGTCTGGCACGGTAAGTGAAGGAATGAGAAATAAGATGTAAGGATGTATATTGATTGTGGGAGATAGACATGCTGCAAAACGAGCTTAAACAATAGAGCAACCCATACGATATACCCAAAATGTTCCACTTGTATCTTTTCTTTCCTTTGTAAATTAATATTATCTTCACAGCCCGCTGTGTATGTGATGCATTGAATGACCCAATACGAGAAAGTCTCTATGAAGTGAAGTTTGAATTGCAAGGGATAATAAGGGTGCGCGTTGTTTTGTTGATATTGCCATTGTATTGTTGTAGAAAATTGATTGAACAAATGTAGCTATAGGCTTCTGTATATAATCCTTTACTACTTTAGGTGTTGATGACGGTACCACCGTTGGGGTGAACAACTTGGCCAGTCATGAAGGAGGACATATCCGAGCAAATAAAGACAAAGCAAGCTGCGATTTCGGCTGGTTGAGCAGGGCGCTTGAATGGAGGGAACGAGCCAAAGTTATGAATCTCTTCCTCTGTAAAGGTGTTGGGGATGAGTGGTGTCCAAACAGGACCAGGGGCAACGGCGTTAACACGGATGCGACGTGGGGCTAACTGTTGCGACAAGGCACGAGTGAAGGACACAATGGCACCCTTGGTGGAAGAGTAGTCCACAAGGTTATCCATACCACGATAAGCAGCAACCGAAGCAGTGTTAGCAATCACACCACCAGCCTTCATGTGCTTAAGTGCAAGCTTGGTAAGGAACATGGGACCAAATACTACAAGATACTTTTTTTGAGCCAACAATGTCTCATCAAATGCTGACCACAACATACCATTTGTACGGAAAGTACGCTCGACAATGGAGGTATCAATGGTTTCAAATTCGAGATTCTTGGTCTGTTCAGCAGCGTTGTTGACGATATGAGTAATCTGACCAAACTTTTCCAAGTGCGAATCGATGATTTCTTGACAGTTCTTCTCATAACCAATGTCACGGGCGATCAAATTGATTTTACATTTCGACTGCGCCTCAATGGTATCCTTGGTGTATTTGGCATCGGCATCTTCACGTTCATCACGATACACAATAGTGATACCAAGAGCACCTTCCAATGCAAAAAGTGTAGCGATGGCACGACCAATACCACTATCGGCACCAGTGATAATGATATACTTGCCATCAAGCTTGCCTGAACCCACATAGGGGCGGAAGCATGGCTTGCCATCATTATCAAAACCTGGCAAATGTTGAGATACCGGTGGAGGCTTGAGCAAGGATGCAATGCCAGTCTTGGAGTAACGAGCACGCTTGCGCATTTCATTGAACTCATAAACGTCTGAAGGGAGATCTTCATCGAATCCGAGAGTGTGCTTGGTCATATTGGCGTATTCGTTTTAAGCTGATGAGAAAAACAAGTGGTTGATAATTCAAGATGCAAACCAGCGAATCCTGCCCTTTATATACACTTTGATAAGTCGTTGTTGCTATGTGCCTGAACCATACAAGATTTGTATCCCGGCTCGGCATAAAGGTCATCCCCCGATATTTCTAATTCTTTCATTTCAAACTTCACTTACATTAAAAAGGCTGATAGGGACTACAGGGCTTAATCATATCCACTTCTTAAAGCAACTGAAGCGCTCGCTACTGCTCAGCTGGATACTTGAGTCCATTGTGCATTATTTGTTTTGCTGCTGTTGCTGCTTTCTTGCTGGATTCTTGGTGGCCCACACGCGGCTGAAACAAAAAGTCGACAACGTGAAGGCGGCTCATGTTGCTCACAATGACATGAAACTATCATGGGGATGGGTTGACACTCTTACTGCTGCCGCTGCTGCAACTTTCTTAAGCCATCCCACTCCCTAGTGTGATTTTCAACTAGCATGTGATTACTGTTCATGTATTCAATTCCCGGGCTTTGTTAACGGCATTTAAGACAAAGGGGTAGGTAGAGTGGTAGTGTATAAAGAAGATCTTAAGTCGAAAGGGTATCGATAACGTTGGATTGCAAATACAACCTGTCATAATCCGGGCAACAAGAGCTGTGGGCGTATACAAAAAAAGCGACCTCTTTAATGTCAACAACAAGCAAACAAGTTACAATAAGAAAAAAAAGGGGGTGGTGGGGTTACACTATTATGGCTTTGGGATGCGTAATGTCTTGCTGACCATGAGGGTGCCACTGAGAGCATACATGAAAACCAAAGGATGTAGATCCCAAGTAGGAGCAAGTTGAATCAATTGACCAGGTAATGCATCGAGGAAACGGCCTTGTGAGACAAAATAGGCGAGAATAGCAACTAATGTGAGCGAAGTGGGAATAGGAGTGCCTTCAAAATGTGATATTTTGCCCGTTGTATCCTTGGGTTGCGATGCCACAGTCGCATTGAAACGTGCTAATCGTGCAATTCCGCAGCATACAAAGTATGTCAAGACCACTGTATCGAGGTATGTACGCATGCCGACTAGTAACAATAGATGCTGATGATGAGCATAAGACGAAGAATATGGATGGATATGATCTTTTTACCTGCAAATGCAAGTGCCGCCGGAGCCACACCGAATGAGATCTAATATGGATCATCACCATCATCAGGTCAATCCCGTTGTTCCGTTCCCATCATCCCATCACACGATCTTACCAAGTCTGCCAAACTATCCAGCTCTTGTCCAAGGATGGATGAGTTTTTACGCCAACGGGCCACTCGACCATCAAAGAAATCGAAAAACAATCCAAATGGCATGAATCCCAGTGCAGAATACAAGTCGTGAATATCACTCGTCAAAAGATATCTCATGGACGCGAACACCGACATGACTCCACACACGCCATTCATAAGTGTAATGACATCGGCAATGTAAAAGTTGCGGACCAAAGAAAAGTGGCCTTGCTGCTGATCATTGTATTTCTTAGGTTGCGTGTCCATTGAAGGCTGATCGTCTTTGGTGCTCATATTTACAAGGAAGAGATAGAGAGAGAAGGGAAAAGAAGAAGAGGAAGGAAAAAAAAAAAGTGCTGGGCAAACGCCGTGAAAATGCTACAACAACGGTTTCCGCTTTGACACAGCAGCAGCAGCAGCAAGAGTTCTCTTGGCGTGACAAGCAAGTCGTATACTTCACATGTCCTTTTTGGTTGATCAACTGCCAAGACTGATGACGAAAGGGTATCATCTCATGTGTGTACTCTCATCAATCGTAGTAATATAGCACTAGCACCCCCACCCGAGTCATCACCATGATCCCTTTTTATGTCATTTTTATTCATGCAGCAGCAAATTCCCAATCCTATACCCAGGAATCTGTGATACCTAACAATACACCCAAAGACATGCCGTTATTGTTTGGAGTGATTGTAGTGATCACTTTTGGCTCTTGCGTCTTCTAATCACGTGTAAGGCCTACAAGGAATCAAAGCGGTTTATATTCCTGGTGATTACTCAATCACCAAAATATGTATCCTCAAAAGACAAGTGCAGCATAGCATCGGCCGAGGTTATCCACTATAGTACTACACTACTGCTATTACTGCCATCACAGCAGTTTAGTGTTCTACAATGTGAAATAGGAGAGCCCCTTCACGAACAGTACACAATGCCAACCATTACATTAGATATGAGAGAACAAAGAAAAAAAAACAAGTTTATTGCCTAGCTATGGAAACGGTGTTGTGTAACAGCATGCCATCGTAACCAGGATGCAGTCAAAGAGCACGTTGGCGGTCTCGACAAAGAAGATCATGGTGTAACATAAGCGGCCTTTTTTTAGCAGCAACAACCCAGATTAAATGACCAAACATGGAGAAATAGAGCACCAGCTTTTTTCTTCGTCCCTCATTCAATGCTCGTCAAATCACTCTTTACTGTCGTTGCTGCTGCACTTGCATCTACGAGCTTTGCTTGTGAACCTGAATGTCGTCGTGGTCTTGCCGCTGACTTTGCAAAGCACTATGGACCTGTGGTAGAACTGGCTGTGAACAATCTGCAAGACTCCTTCGCATCCGATGTGACGAATGCTACTCTACCAAGCTCAGTATCATCAATGGTGCCCGAGAATATACTCCATCGTGAATTGACAACCCAGCTATCCAATGCACTCGACGTCTTTGTGGAAGAAGCAACTGGCAAGGATTTGACTAGTGGTATCTTTTCGGTCATGTTTGCTGAGGAGAAGCCTTTCAAGGGAGACTGCAATCACCCTGCTCGCCTGGATCGCAAGATGCCTCCTGCAGGTGAAAGTTGGACTCGTGAAGAATGTAAGTTTCATAGTGTGTATGGAGGATAATGATGATGACATGTACTAAACATTAACGTAATCTTAGGCGAAAAGATGGATTATATTTGTGGTAACCCACCTTCAATCTGTCACTTTTTACCTGACGTAAGTAACAACATTCATCATCATCGTAGTAGTAGTAATGGATGATCTCTAACATATGCATATCCATTCCTTCATAGATCAAGCAACGTATTCTTGGTCGCATCCGCTCTCAACTTGCAAACCATGCTACCTTTGATGATGGATCCTTGGTTAAGGATGTTGTCCAAAGCATCAAGGAATCAACTACCAATGTCATGAACGATTATGGTGCTGGATCCATGATGGACGATCCTGAAATGAAGTTATATCTTGATACCGTCACTAGCAATGCGATCCGTTCCCTTGATACCTGGTCTACAGAGGACCTCAAGTCACTTTGCACTCGTCCTGAGGATGATCAAGTTTGCAATGGTTGGGATGATTCTATCATTACCGAGATCTTAAAGTGGCCCTAAACATGTCATTCACACCCCATTATTCACATTTCCCCTCCCTTCGTCAACACAACACTCACACAATTACGCATCCAAATCCCGTTTAGTTTTTCATTCCTCCTCATAAGCCGGTCTTACTTAGATGTGTAGAATACAGCATTACTAAATCAAGCACTGCTTCTCATTCTTTGATGAAAGATGGATGTTGTGGATATGGAAATAAAGGCGACGGTAATGTAAAGAGAGGGTGGATACAATGGCATACCAAAAAGGGTTATATATGGAGAGAGAGAGAGAGAGAGTAGCTGCATGAAAAATAGGGTAGCTGGTGATAGCATCATACTACAGCACATACCTACTACTGTATATTGCCGAATGATTGCTGTATCAAAGAGTGTACATTTGCCACGCTGTCAGAATCATTGAAAGATACCTACACTTTTTTTTCCCATGGACTGGCATACGCCATGATTTTTAAATCAAGAATGGGGATAGAAAGAAAAGCACCCTAGTATATGTGAAAAGGAGCCTGGGAAAAGGGGTGGGAAGTTTGCACCAAAGAAATGGCTTTGTAGCATAATGGATTACAAACATGCATGGACCAAAATGTGGGGGGAGATGGTTCATGGTTTGAGTCGAATGTTCGGTCAAGACACTTGAACTGCTGTTACTTTTTACCAACGACCCGTAAAAGGCTTTCTTTGACAAAGATGTCAAGTTTGTGTGTCTATGCCGTATCACATCGCGTATTCAGGAACATCCTGTTGTGATCTTTATTTCTTTTTCCGAATGACTGGACATACACAATTGTTTTGGGAATCGGTCAGCATTACAAACGTAAAGAGTCGTGTGATGTTGGTGTATGGATTTGATCGGCTACCCCGGTTCCTCCCCGCCGCCCATGATACGCATTACAATAAGGGGCATGTCTCATTTCCTTTTACACTAGATTCTCACTCTTTAAAACGCATTGGTATATATCAAAAGAATGAATGCACAGATGGACAAATACTGCAGGTGTACTATATTGCAAATGATCGTGGAAAAAAAAGTAGCATACACAAACGGGACGGGGGGTAATGGATAAATATGGGGGGGATACAAGATAAAGAGAGAAAAAAAAAGTGGGGGGAATGAGACTATTTACAAACAAGCGTGAGCAAAAGTGCCGGTGTCCCGTCCAATCAAAAGAAGGCCAATGTTGTGAATCATTTTGAAACCGACCAATTAGTGATCATTACAGAGCATCGTCGAGGATCCGAGTGTAAAGTCAGTGCCTTGCCAGAATGATAAACGACGTGAGTATCTTGCCGCACCAATAACAGCGGTAATTCCAGATGCTGCACACCATCTTCAGCGCGTGTCATCATGGCTAAATGCTGTTGACGTGGTACTTGATCTTTGTAGTGGTATTGAAGCAAATCTTGGGTTGTGGGGAGATCAATGGTAATATGGGTACTTTGACGTGCGGATCCTGGTTGCTCCGCTTGTGAATTAACCAATTTTGCTGGCAATGGCCCATGTGGACCTAACCAACAATCAAGAAGAGATGCTTGATGATGAACAAGATGTTGACCAAACAAATCAAGGGTATGTGAAGTGGGGTTGTATTGTGCTGAGGAGACGACTGGGAAAGGTGAGATGCTGCTGAGCGACGTTGAAAGCGGGTCATAGAAACTGTATTCAAACTTGTGGATGCCGACAATCGTCCAAAACAACGAGTCATCCACTTCTTCGTATGCAAGTTCCACTTTGTTATCGGGTTGTACGATGCGACTAGGCAAGAATTCGATCCATGATAATGGTGATGATGACGACGATGTTGTTGGTGATGTTGAAACCGTTTCAGATTCCTGAGCGCTATTGGCACAAAGGTACAAAGGTTGTTGTTGGCCTACTGATGATGCCAGCTGCAGAGCCACTTTTTGCATTTGGCTGACAGGACCAAAAGCTTGGGTAATGCGACCCTTGTCGACTTTGCGTAGAATAACAGGAGGTGATTGAATGCCAGTGCTGGTGTCTCTCAATATAATCTCGGCTCCATAAGTCACTGGCATGGGGCATGGTGCATAAGGTGGTCTCACAAGGATGATATCGAAAGCTGACCATGTTGCATTCTTTGCACATAAACGTTTACCATCGGATGTTAGATATTTGGTGCGTACTGTTTGTGAATTGATCCGATTAAACAGCGACACAGGTGCGTTGGCTAAAATGCATGTGGATACATTGCGTGCTTTGGCTGTCTTTTTGGATGGCTTGGAGATGATGGAAATAGGATTCGAGACAAATGTTGCATAAGGTTGTGGTTGATGATGGTGAGAACTCGAAAGCGATACTCGAAGGCTGAATTGTTTGGCTTTGGCTGTTCCAGTGACATGCAAATACTTGAAGCTACCACTTAAATGCTCATCCAATAGTGTCCTTTGTTCCAAAGGTCGTTCACCATTTTCAGATATAATGGCCATGGAAATATGTGATTCAGGAAGACGTGGGTGTGCTACACTAACCACAGGCGGTGGACACAGGAACCGCTTCTCGGATCCATAAGACTTTTGTGCAACCGCTGCATGTAAACACGTAAGGGTGGTCATCGGCTGCCCATAAGGTATTGGTGGTGGTCCCCGTTGTCCTGGTTGCACGCTAGTTGTTTTCCGCATTTTTGGTGCTCTTTCAATATCGTTTGCTGTCAACTCGTTGTTGTCATTGTTTTTGTTGTTGTCTTCGTCATTGGTGGTGGTGTTGTTGTTGACAGGCCATCGTCGTTTGGGTGATGCAATAAGCGTGGTTGTGGTCGTGGTTGTATTGGTGGTCTTTTTTGCATTATTATCATGGTCACCATTAGTAACAAGCAGTGACTGAATGGACATTGTGTCTTTGATCAGCTGTAGCTTTTTGCTGGAGCCATATATTTGTTCAGATAGGATGGGTGAAGTTTGATTCATTTGTGTGAGAGAGAACAAAGGGAAAAGAAAGTGCAAAAGAAAAAGGCAACACAAGCGAATTGGGGGAAGATGGGTTTTATATGCAGAATTGGTTATGATCATCTAATCACGTGCGTAGCCGTGGATCTCGTTTCCCAGCGTTTGACAGTTGAATGATTTCATTGGTTGTCTGTGATGATGTGGTTGATGCGCATTTCCCGTTGGTCGATAAGCTGTATTGGCTCGATGTGTTCTCCAAGCTATGCTCGTAGGCAGTGTACTTTTTGATTTCATGAGCGAGATAATCCTTTTTGATGAGCCAATTGTTGTGAATGAGATCATCTTCTGGTAACTATATGATGATGATGCGGAGAAAGTTGTGATAGGGGGGTCAGCAGGGTGAGTCATTATATAACCATCATCATCACCATGGATTTGTTTCAGAACAAAGAATCAAAAACTTACCGATGAATGGATATCAAGGTGTTGATCATATACTGAGCATAGCCATACAAGATGATCCTTTATAGCCGCATGCTGACGAAGCGTATCATATAAACTGGCGCCTGCTGGTGGTGGAGGTGGGCTGAAGGCAACATGTAAATCACACGAGAATTCCGAGTTTGGAGGTATTTTACTCTCACGAGCAGCCCAGTGGTTGCAATGATGAATCCAATCCAAAGCATTTTCTTCAGTCCCACAATCAAAATGATAGGATGGATGATGCTGATTGGCGAGCGTGAGAGAGAATACCGGTCCATCAACCAACGATGCTAGTGCATGGCCCAAGTAAAAGCGACTGTGGAGATAAGGATTGGATGACAGATTTCCTTTCTCGTGAAGATAATCTCCAGTTTCCGAAAGATGGTGATTGTTGAGCACGCGCCTCGATTGTTGAGGATGCACAGAGTGGATATATATGACCAGTGACCCGCGGTCAAGTATCACCCAGCAGGGCTTCCATCCTTCATCATCGTCATTCTTCTTGCATGCAAGTGGTCCTTGTTTTGTTGGTCCATTTTTCTCACGGTGCATATCCTTCCTTCGTATACTGGTCCAGCTCGATGATAATCTCTTTTGTAAACCAGATCCCTATTAACCCACACACCAAGTCAGCAGAGAGAAAAACAGGTCATCTCCCCCATTTTCCCATCACCTTGAAATCGTATGGTCCTAATGAACGCACTAATATAACGGGTTGCATGAATATACTTGTCGCTCTCTCCCTGATTTCCATGACCGCGCCACCATCCCCCCTTTTTTTCCTTACTCTCCAATGTATTTTTTTCATCCATGCACTTGCCTCTTCTGGCGGATATGGTATTGCCCAAAGCGTTTGGGTCATCTGGGCCTGCAAAGATAATGGGGCTGTGTTTCACCGACAAGTATAGTTCCTGTAATATGAATCCGTTAGTTTGACTTATACTCCATATCTTCCCCGATTCATGCATCAAATACCTCGAGTCGACTTTTCATACGGGCATGCCAAGATTCAATACTGCCACAAGCCAAAATGGATATCTGAGCACCTGATTCTATAGGTTTCACTTGTGCCATCGTTTCTCGACAATAGCTGCTGAGTGGTGCTACCATGTCTGGTATTGAGAGCTGCGCCAAGGAGCATGTAACGATGTAAACAATGTCTACAATGTTGTACAACAACGGGCATTACTATGGTAGGAACACATATTGTCTGTGCACATCATCCCCCTCCCTCCTCTCACCTGCATTGCCATATAATTCGTGAAGGTTAGATGCCCAATATCGATTACTGAATGCGTATATGATCCGATCTAATTCACTGGGTCTGGCTGCAAGATGGAGTTTGCTGCACATTTGCCTGTAGTCATAGTGTAATGCTTTAGGCACTTTTTCAATCACTTTTTTCATGTGAATGCTCACCTGAAAGCAGTATCCAGTCGTTGATCAGTAAACTCAAACTTTTCAAAATAGCAGCGCAATACCATTCGATGAAAAGGATTCCTAGATAGAAGCATGAGATGATGATGGGGGTGGTCGCATGACGACAAATACTTACGCTTTAGCCAGGAACGCCACTACGCCCATGGGTGGATGAAAATCATGACGCCAAAGAGCATCAGCTGTTTGTTTTGCTTCGTGTTCCTTGCTCTTGAAGAAAGTCTTGAAAGCTTGTAAGCTGGCATTGGAGAATGAAGGCGGTCCTCGCTTCTTGCATTGGCGCCATTCCTTCAAAGCATTGATCACAGGTACGTTATCCACTACGCCATTCGAAGCTTGCTTGGCTGGTTCGTCATCGTTCGAGCTGACACTCCATTCGTCGGCAGTTTCAAAGTCATCGCTATCGTAATGGGCTGCTTCCTCGGGATGAGCTTTCATATGTTTGGTCTGGGAGTCAAGCGCATTGTTGCACAAGGGAAAAGAAACCTTTTAATATCTCTCTTGTCGGACACCACCGCGTGCACCAAGGCATTTTTTGGACAAGAGGAGAGAAAAATGAATTTAATGCATCCATCCACACACACATAGAGATATCGATAGATGAGATGACATCTTGATTCAATGCTATTATATACACACGCTAATAAACGCTGCTTGATGATATCGATCACCATCATACTTGTCCCCCATTCCTATTGTCTACAATGGCTCAACTGGCATTGAACTTTATTTACCTATTATAGAATCATATGCCCATCACCAGGATTGATGGTAAAAGAGGATGATATGCATTATCGAAGAGTGCTCAGCTTTATCATTGCACAAATTGGAGTGTCCTATTACTGTGACGTACAATGATGCATAATGATGACCTGGTAGGTGCATCCACATTATGATCACTGGGAGAACTGCGTTCGTTGTATGTGCATAGATTCCTCAAATTACATTTACCTCACGCTTGATTATGAGTCTATTATTCAATCACACAAGAAAATGGCACATCTATCAATATTTGCTATCATTCCAAATGACCCCATTATGCTGGCTTATTTTGCAACGAGACCTACTAATAAAGTCAGCTGAGATGTCCCATTATTACATACTATGCAACTTTATTAGGACGCCATGCTGCCTCTCTTTATGCAACAATGTTTGTATATGAGATTCAACATAGTGGTCCTGGCCAAGTATAGCCGATCGGTTCACCACATCCATAGGATGTAATGTATCTTCGTGTTAGCTGTTCCCAATGACGACGATAACAATACAGACATTGATGTAACTGCAAAGTTAATGGAGATTGCAGCATGTTAAAACGTAAGCATCCATATCGTCGAGTGTCAATATTAGGAATATGAAATCAAGCAAAGCTTGTGGATTCTTTGAGTTGCTTTCCTTTTATGCAGACCATGCTATTGCCTGTGAGGGGATATCAATTGTGTACTGCGATATCCTCGGTACATCCTTTTCTAATACGAAAGAAGCTGGACACGAGTATGTCCTCTTTATAATGTGCAATAAGAGAGAGGTATTAATGTCATTGTTCTTATTTTTCGTCGTTGCTTTCATTCCCCCTACCAATTGGAATATGCTTGGGCTTGGATACCATATTTCTCATTTTGATGAAAGTACTAACATCCCTATCCATAAATGTTCATATTCGATACCCCATGAAAAAGAAATTGACACTGTAAGAGTCCATAGTTGGCTATGTATCTCTGTTGAGGTGAATGGTCATATGTCCCCATAACCCTGAGGTGCGTTATCCTGCTGCTGCGTTGATGTGCACAGTGCTAATGATGATCACGTAAAGCTCATTCCTCCTGGAAGATATCTGTGCATCAATCAAGTCCCATGCTTAGGTAATATACAACCAAGCTTGTATTTGCATTACCTGTTAGCTATGGCTCATGGTTCAAAACACGTGCCATTGTCCTTTGTTGCAGCTGAAAACCTGTCCTTCTGATAGATGCTGTCTGCTTTCGAGCTTGTGTGATGGTAATTTGGGGCAGAATCCAGGTAATATTATAAATCTGTGATCGATCGAGTGCGAAAAAAAGACTTGTGTAGTAAGCCAAGCGATGTTTCGAGCGCAAGAGATTCCAGATGCGGTAAGCAGCATATGCCCATTCTAGTACTGAAGGCCATTACAAGAACCTATCAATAACCAGAAGATGCGAAAGAAGAATAGCTACACGTGCCATATCAAGTAAAGTGCCAAAATGACAACAATGAACACTAGCAGACAATGAAAGCACTCTCTAAAGCCAAACTATGCTTCTTGATACGCTCCAAAGTTTTGGATCCGTTAGACGTTATCATAGACATATAGTGCACCCAAAGATGAATACGAAGCCATTATCATATACGTGCCTTCCTACTACGCACAAAAAGCATGAGTACATGCCAATTGTTGCTTGCACAAGGAAGGGAAAAATGAAGGATATAGTGACTTTTGATTGCACATGAAATGGAGGAGGAGAAACCGTGAATGGCCTGATGAAATGATTAGCAGCCTACAGTCATCCGAGTTTCATGTATCAGTTTTTTTATCAAGATTCAAGATTAAGGATGCAACAAATGGTACATGTCTTAGAGGGGAGTTCGCAGCATCCGCAAAATCGTAGTACGGTGATTATGGTGGTGCTAATAGAATTACACCGACAAATGAGATTATCTCCGTAAAGAAAAAAAAGATGGGCAGCCAACAAAAACACCCTTCCATCATGTTTTCGAAAATAACGCAATATTGTCCCAGACTACTGGTACAATCGATTGTCTATACCTGAATATAGCAAGGGCCCCAGCTCTTGTGCTCACAGTGTGCGTGAACACAGATGGTACCATACGTACCTGTTGTTGCGCAACAACAAAAGAGAATCGCTAGCACCTCGGCTTGATGCTAATGAGAAAGAAATGGAGAGCCAAGAAAATCGCAGTTTAAAAAATCATACTTGCAGCATACAAAGTACTAGTTGTTGGCATGTACATGATATAGGATATGATGGGTTTGACTTGGATCACTGATATAAGGATCAAAAAGGCTTGCGTGGCATAGTTTGATCCCGTGGGACAAAACGTGAGAAATATCAAGCCAAGATTTGTATACTTTGTTACTAGTTGTAACAAAAGCTATCAGGATGCATTTCCGCCGCCGCTTACGTTACACCATGGGTCACCCGCCAAAAATTTCCATATCGAGACACGATCGAAGAAAAGGGTCATGATGCTGCAATGCTCATTGGATGCCCAAATAATGAATGATTAGATAAGATCGTATGCAGGGAGTGCATGCATCCATTCCACATGGCAATTTTGGAAAAAGTGACATGCAATGTTAAAGGATACATGTATTAGCAAAAGTTTACTTTTGGTTGTCATTGTGGTGTGATGAGCCGGGAGGTGTACCCGGTTGAATCATTAAAAATCGAAAGGATCCAAGATAGATCGGTTCGTGTTTGTCTTACTCCAATAGTCAGCCATCTAGAAACAATTTCATTTGCTGGCGATGGCGCAACTGCTGCTGGATGCCGTGCGAAATTTCATGTGGGTCAATGGTTGGTGCGGTGATTTGATTATGGGACGGAATGGAAAACACAAGAATAAAAAGTGAAAGCCCAGTAAACAAGCGATCGGCACATACTACTTTTTTCTCCCTTTTATTCCCCCTTTCCCCCTCACCACCCGCATACAAAATATATATACAATGAAAGATCCAGACAAAGGATCCTACGCCAGCTCAATTGAGATTGCCGAAAGCCTTACACAAGCATCCGACAAATCACCAAAGCATGAGCTTCATCGTGGCTTAAAGGCACGCCACATTCAAATGATTGCCCTTGGTGGCACAATCGGTATGCTATCAAAATGATATGACAAGTACTTTGCAATCATCTTACTCACGCACCCATTTCATCAGGTACCGGCTTATTCATGGCTTCTGGTAAAGCTATTTCTGAAGGTGGTCCTGGTGGTGCCCTGGTGGCCTAGTAAGTTTTATCCAATAGTCGGATATTCGCCGTTTATAGTATAAAACTCCTACTTACCCTTGTCAAATTTTAGTGGTATTCTCGGTATTCTCGTATTCTCAGTCATGATGAGCCTCGGTGAGATGGCTGCATACATCCCAGTCGCTGGCAGTTTTTCACATTTCGCAACACGATTCGCTGACCCATCTCTCGGCTTTTGCGTTGGATGGGTCTATTGGGCCAATTGGGCTGTTGGTGTCGCTGTCGAGTTAACCGGTGTCGCCATGATTATGGAATTTTGGATTACATCAGTCAACAGCGTTGTATGGAGTGTTATTTGCCTTGTCATCCTTGTTGCCATCAACGTCTTTTCTGTCAAAGGCTATGGTGAAGTTGAATATTGGATCTCATTCATCAAGATTATCGTCGTCATTGCCTTTTTCATCATCGGTCTTTGTGTCGACACTGGTGCACTAGGCGGCGACTATATCGGCACTCGCAATTTCCACCTCGAAGGCGGTGCATTCCCTAACGGCTTTTTGGGCGTTTTCAACGTGTTCCTTACAGCTGCCTTTTCATTCAACGGTATCGAAATTGTCGGTATTACTGCTGGTGAATCCGCCAATCCTCACAAAACAGTGCCTTCAGCCGTCAAGCAAGTCTTTGTCCGTATCGTGCTATTTTATATCTTGTCCATCCTCATCATTGGCTTGTGCATTCCTTACACCGATGAAAACTTGCTCAAGGGCTCCGATGATGTCTCTGTCAGTCCTTTCACACTTGTCTTTAGAATGGCTGGTGCTGAAGCTGCAGGATCCATTATGAACGCTGTTATCTTGGTTACCATGATCAGTGCTGGTAACAGTGGTGTGTATTCCTCAAGTCGTACGCTTTTGTCGTTAGCCGAGAATGGCAATGCACCGAAATTTTTTGCTCGTATCAACCGCTTTGGTATTCCCATTTGGTCTGTGCTCGCCACTTGTGCCGTGGGTTGCCTTGCTTTTCTCACGAGTTTATTTGGCTCTGGTATTGTCTTCACTTGGCTCACCAATCTCACCTCGGTTGCCGGTCTTATTACCTGGGTCATCATTTGCATTACACACATTCGTTTCCGCCTCGGTCTTCGCAAACAGCAACGATCACTCAAGGCACTTCCTTATGTCGCACCCTTTTTCCCTATCCCGGACATCTTCGTCATTGTTATCGGTACCATTATCATCTTTGGTCAAGGCTATCAAACATTTGAAGCACCTATCGATGGCAAGAATGTGGTTGCTGCATACATTGGCTTAATCTTTGCAGTCGTCCTTTACGTTGGTCACAAGATTGTTCTCCGGCAACCTGTTGTCAAGTCAATGGATATGGACTTTGACACTGGTACCATCCCACTTGATGAATCCAAGGCTGTTGATGAAGCCATTGCTCAGCTCCCCCGGTGGAAGCGATATCTTCGGAAGTTTATCAACATTATCGCATAATGCGTCTCATCTCTTTTACACCAAAAATCCCACCCTCACACATTCAACTGTATCCTCTCCACCCACTGAATCATCTAATTCACGCACGCACCCATACAAGTCATTTTCCTCCTTATCATCCGCCTTTATTACCATGCACATTCCCCACATTGCTGCTCATTTTACCATTTGTCTATACATTCAACTGTAGCTGCATACATTCAACTGTACATAATCTCATCCTACATATAGTCCAACCTATTTAATAAGATCATTCTTCTATCCAAAAAGAAAACAACTATTATTTCTATATATTGAGGGAGGGGAATGGGTATCAATGATCCATAAGAGATTTCAACGCCGACGACGAGTCAACAGCAGCCGTGTCTGAGAGGACACGCTCTTGCACCACCACCAACTTTCTCCTTCCTAAGCTGCTGTTGCTGCTGCTGCTATTCCCTTTCTTTTTTTTCTTTCTTCTTGCGTATTCTTCTTTTCCAGCACCCAATCTCCTTTCTCTTCCTCTCTCTCTTTCTCTCTCACTCTTGGCATTCAATTTCGCCCCTCGGCATTCGTAACACTTTATCTCTCTTTGCTTTCTTGGTACGTGCACGTATTTATATCTACTCGTGTTTCAAAATAACGGCAACGGCTTGTTCCTCATCTGCGCTTCCTCATTAGGAATCGATACCACCTACACAATGCAAACTATCAAATGCGTCGTTGTGGGCGATGGTGCCGTCGGTAAAGTACGTACCTTGAGTAGCAACGCTGAAATTAGACCCATGTGGCTCATTCTGTACCTCTTTTTATAGACCTGCTTGTTGATATCGTACACGACCAACAAATTTCCTTCCGAATATGTTCCTACGGTAATAGGGGAGAAGGCTTTGGGTTGAACATGAGCATTAGGGGACGTTGAAAGGGAGAGTGATATTGAACAGGAAGGATAACTTACTTGTCGAATATCCAGGTCTTTGACAACTATGCAGTTACCGTCATGATTGGTAAGTGATGTGATGAGGATATGCAAAAAGGACAAAGGTTATTTATATACAATGTTGGTAACTAGGTGACGAACCATATACGTTGGGTTTATTTGATACTGCCGGTAAGTACATATTTATATACAATCGATGAAGGAAGGGATCACTGATGATGATTGAATAAATATAGGCCAAGAGGATTATGATCGTCTTCGACCTTTGTCATACCCCCAAACCGATGTCTTTTTGGTGTGCTTCTCAGTGACTTCGCCAGCATCATTTGAAAACGTCAAAGAAAAGTGGTTCCCCGAAGTGCATCATCATTGCCCTGGTGTACCTTGCTTGATTGTTGGAACACAAATTGATTTGCGAGACGATCCTGGTGTTACGGAAAAGTTAGCCCGACAAAGACAACGACCCATTAGCTTTGATGCTGGAGAGCGACTTGCACGGGAATTGGGTGCGGTCAAGTACGTTGAATGCTCAGCGTTGACGCAAAAGGGATTGAAGAACGTGTTTGATGAAGCCATTGTTGCTGCTCTCGAGCCCCCGGTCAAGAAAAAGTCCAAAAAGTGCACCATATTGTAAAAGGAGTAGGGCTCAAGATAATCTACCCACTTCTCTCTCTCTCTCTACCGCGGATATTATATATACACACACACACCTCTTTTTTTTGTGACCAGAATGACCGACCGACCAATGTATTCTATCAAGATATAATCCCTTTCTTTTTCTCCCCTTCTTCCTATCAATTGCTCCCTATTCTTGCTTTCATCTTCTTTTTTTCTATCTATCACTCTCTTTCTATAACCTTGACTCCAATAAGATTTCTCTTTCAACATCTAAAAATGAATTGCCAAATCTAATAATAGTAGTACAATGGTGATGGAAAAGCAGGGACTTTTATGCGCATGTATATGAAATTAAGGAATGCATCTCCCTCAAATTTGGCAATGCATTGGCTCGCAGGATCTATACATACATACACACATTATGCAGTTTACGATATCCGTGCCATCATAAATTACGTATAGCGTGTTAATGCGTCACGTCTTGATAGTGTACGTCGAATGACAAGTGGTTTTAAATTCTGTTGTTGATATCATTGCTGCTTATCACAGTGCTCGAATGACAATTGTGCACACATACCATGATTGAAAGTGTATCAAGTACCCTGACAATGGCATCCCTGGTCTTCGTTGTTCCATCATAATGCCATTGTTTTGACGAATGCTACCACCTGCCTTAAATGGGCCATGTCGTTGCCGGTTTATGCGTGGAGATCTAGATTGTTTGACGCAGACCTCCACACAATCCTGCTCTAGGTGTCCAACCAACTCCTCGTACACAGATTTACGGCCTCTTGATAGGCTTCCAGGACTCGAATATCTCTCACCCATGACGAGGAAATATGTAGAATATCGTCATGCATCATATTCCTCAGCAGTTTTGTATCCTCTTTGATTGCTTACAAGAGCAAAAACCCAAGTTTTGGTGTGTGTGAGTGTGTGCGCATGGCAAACATCCCTTTTACATCTTTGTGGATTAAACCCTGATGATGCGGTCATTCATAGCTTTTCATTGTTTTCAACTTTCACTGTCGTGGTCTTTGTTATGATGTTTGGCTTTTAGTAATATTCCAAGTGTCTCCTGCAATATGAAGAGTTACACGTGACCCCCAAATGTAGTTTGGGCAACACACAAGCTATATTTCGAGCAACGTGAGGATGGATGCAGATAGAAAACAACTTGTCAAAGCTGATACCCATGAGCAATAAAATGGATTTCACAGCAGTACTTCCCCCATTGCAATACACATTGACTCAAGCCCCAATCCAACGCAGTATACACAATCAAATCGAACATTGTTTATCAATAGTTTGTCTAAGCAGTGGCGGGCTTTTCCTCGACCTTGGTATCCTCGACGGCCTTGGTTTCATTCTTCTTGCCAGTGAAGCTATCATTGACCCATGCGTAAGCGATATTATATCCATATACTCTATAGGGATCTTACCCATTGTAGTTAAGGAAACGATAACCTTGGACAAGTTGAGCCACTTCGTTGGTAGCATGGCAAGCGAAAAGAAGGTAGTTCTTTGGCTGGACCGCCAGGGCAAAGCGCATGAACAAACCCGAGTAGACACACAAAGCTAGTAATGACAACAGAACCATGTCAACCAAGACATACACCTATTTCCATAGAAGCCGTTGCTCACGTACCAACAGTCATGTTGCCTGAAATGTATGCAGGATCCTTCTTCCAGTCAGCAATAGCTGCCAAGGGAATACCCCAGTTAGCAACAGGGCCCCAGAAATGCTATTGTACGAGAGAATGGTTATTCAATATTAGAGGTGTGTTGTTGCGTGCTTGCTGGGTATCATTCTCGTGGCAGTTATACTCACGGTGCTACAGTGATTGGAGAGAAAAACAAAAAGTTAGATGTGGTGAATGACGGGAAGAGGCATTCGAATGACTGAAGCTACCTCATGAAGTAGTTGCGGAACTCCTTGGAGGTGATCTTTTGAACGAGTCTGTTGGCCACGGATCCTGATGCTTGGGACATGTTGGGAAAACGTTGGAAATATAGGTGATAGAAGGAGATCCTGGATATATAAAATCAGCGGCGGTCTACTTTGAAGAAAGCGGGGAAAAACTTAAACCACTCGGAGCGGGTGTCTCCGAGCTAATCAATGACTGGTGGCGACGAGATGGCCAAAGAATACAAATATCAGGGTGAAGGGGTTATCAATGGATCATGATCATTATACGCTCAAAGGCTTTTATAGCTGTTTTCGCTATTGCTCCTTCTGAAATGTTGTTGATGATCCTCCACTCTACCATTATATCCATAATGCATGACTCACAATAGATGAGATCTTACAATATATTCAAGCAGTAGGTTCAAATAAATGGTTCAGCATCTTTTCTAATTTATCCTTGTCGTAACGAATATACTTGGCCGGGTTCTTGGTGAAATCCGTGCCCTGGTACCTATAAAAGATGTTTCATTAATGGATGTCCACACGAATACAAAGCCGAGTGATGACTTACTTGTCCAAGAAACGACCATACATCGGTACCAACACGTTTTTGACATCGCGAATGACTTGAGCACGCAGTTCAGCATCAGGAACAGCATAGGTTGTCTGTGCACGCCAGATTTCTTCAAACTCGGTATTAAAGTTCTATCCGAAGCCATGTGAGCAACCTTATTCAAATAATTTCGCCACATCCTCGTTTTACCTTGAATCGTTCCTTGACAAGCTGTCTTTCTCCACTACCCATGGAGTTCTTGATAGTACCACCACGCACATAGGTGACATCCATAAGATTTTCCACACACGGCTTCCATGAATCTTGATACGAATCGATTTGTTTCTTGACGAGCTTGCTGAACTTCATCTCCGTTGAATCATCAAATACGGCATTCAAGGGTGGTGTTCGAATCTGACGCAAGATATGGTTGTAATTATTGAGCAAAAAGATGGTTGCCAATGCAGGTCTCTTGTATCCTCGTGACCGACTTTGAATCGACATTGTCAGCTGGTCCAATGCATCGCCTGTCAAGCATTCACACTCAGTAATCCATATGGATGGGGGATGATGCTAAATGCCTTACGTACCGAAAAAGCTTTGGAGAAGCATAAATCCTTTTGTTGACTCGCCATAAGGTTGCTGTTGCTCAGGTATATTGGAGAGCGAAATAGGATGGTTCCAGCCACCGTCGCCCAAAATGATCAATAAAGGCTCCACAATGTCTCGCCAAAGATAAAGACGCTTGAGGTAGTTCAGGGTCTATCATAACCAACCATACGATAAGCTTCCTTTTCCATGCATGCACATACGCTCTGCCCTTACTTACATTGCTTGTCATTTCGTGCACTGTGCCATCACTGCTCATATTGGTAAACGCATTATTCTCCTTTTTGCCTTTGACATCTTCCATAAAGTCAAAGAAAATCTTGAGTGCTGTGAGCTTGAAGGTCGAAATCATATCAGTGCACTCGCTCAAATCCACTTCAGCCGAGAGCTCTTTGACGATGGGTGCACAATCACGCTCATATTTGTCCATGATATCAAAGATGAAGATGGTGTCGTAATAGCTCAAACGTTTGGCCACCATGTTGAGTTGCCGTCCTGCAGATACCAATTCATGCATAGCTGGTGCAATAGTTCCCTTCAAAGCTGCCATTCGCTGTGTAGGATTCTGAAGAATTCTCGTAGCAAACTCTTGCTCATCCTAAAATTCCACATGTTAATACCATATACATACACTGCTCCTTGTATTCTATACCAACCAACCTGGATCATCTTTGCAAAACATTCAATATATCTCAAAAATTCGCCAGAGCCTTTTTCATATGAGATGCCTTGGTGACGCTCGGATAGCTGTACCGATTGTGCAAGAGAATGAAGCGATTTGACAAGGTAGGCCGACCGAATCTCAATGTATGGTTTGGTAAAGTCGACGGCATAACCGATTTCCTTCTCTGAAGCCGAGATATAAGTCGATAATTGTGAAAGCTCCTTAAGCGATCCTGATGGTAATGGCTCATGATCTAAAAAGGAGCGGTCAGATATATAAATATGATCCATCCACACAATTCAACTTACTTGGATCAAGTACGCTTGTAGCATCAATAGGATCACTGACAAATGATAGCCATTTGCGGAATAAGGTCTCGAGATGCAGCATACCAGCCTTGAGCAATTGTTTCTAAACGACAACCCCTTGATATGTTAATGCTACAACGAGCCGGAATCCATTTCATTCACCATACCATTTGATTGACAGCCTTCTCACACGAACGTAGGTTGCTGCTTTCGACCATATCCACCGCATCCTTTAGGGCTCCCATCGTCTGCAGGTAAGGTAATACATTGTGCTCGTCAGGTCTAAATGATATCCGTAAGCATCATCTCGTCATGATATCAAGTTCTTACCCTTTGGTAATAAAGGCATCTTCTTTGCTTGGCAAATTCAAACAATTGACAATATCATCCGTTGCTGTGAGGGCTCTGTCGATATCTGCATAATGGAGAGGGTTGATATGATGATGGGCAGAGTGTTACATTATAGATGTATATCGCTTACTGCTTGCAAGTTTGGTCAGGTTTTGCGTCGAGCTATGTATCGGTTTGATAGATGCTTCCAGCTTCATAAGACGTCCTTCAAAGCCATCCAAGATGCCAATCTGATGGGTGTGTCCAATGAGTTGCCTGTCAACGAGTCATCAGTGCACGAAAAGCTCACCAGATCATCCGAGAGGCCGTCCATTCGCCCCAGCTGTTTGCATAGATAATCGAGCTCACCAGCATCTTCGTCGAGACGGTTTAGAGTGTTCTCTCCTCGGCTAAAGTAGTGGTTAAATGAGTGATGGCGCTAGTCAATGGGAGAGTGGTTATTCGTTTACCTTTGCATTTTCCTAAAAGAGAGACAAAGCGGCAGGTTACGCGAAGAATGAGCTATGCATGGCACATGTGCTGCTTTACTACAGACTCCGAGCCCACAAAAGAAAGCTGATCCCATTGTTGGTGTTATAAAATGTCCTTTGTTTTTATTTGTTATGGTAATTAGTAGCCAAATGAAAACAATTAAAAGACGTAGGGGATAAAGATGTAAGGAACACGCTCACAATAGCGATCCCAATCCTTGCCATACTTCTTGGCACATCGTTCCATATCACGAGACACACGATGGACAAGCACAACAACAAAGAAACAAAAGTAAAAGTAGGGCAAGAATGAACCAAATCCAGTGATCAAACCCCAAGAGATAGCCATACACAAATCTATAGCCATATCATCGATTAATCATACCTTGATCCCCCAACATGTAATAAAGATCATTCTTCTTACCAGCAGTGTAATGAGGCTTACGGCAAATGCCCCACCAACCAGAAGTCAACAAAAGGTTACCATGCTCGGTCTTGATATAGCTAGGGTTCTTGATGTGGCCCCATGGTAATTGAGGGAAAGCGTTACGGGTCATGAATGAACCATTTTGTTCCATACGGAAACGGTTCTTTTGCGAGTTGCCAGTATCAAAGACATAGTAGCCACCGAGCAAGAGGGCGTACAAGAAGATAGTGTAAGGAAGCGAATGAGTGATAGCACTGCCAGTAGAGAGCTCATAGTTCATCAAGTAAATGGAAGAATAGCAGTAAGTGAATGGCACACCAGCCATGTTCCAGAAGATGAGCATGAAACCTAATTCCGTGTTATCAGATTATGTCTTGTAATATATCCCCATTCGCTTACCATCCTTCTCGTAAAAGATATCCCAAGAAGTAGGAATGCACTCTTCACCCTTTTGGCAAGCATTGACATACAAAAAGTGGGCCAACACCATGAACGCTTGAGGAGCAGTAACTTCACCACGGATCTCATATTGCTTCAAGAGGCACGACAAGGAAATGTAAAAGAGAACAGGCCATGGCACACGGATTTCAGCCCACATCTTAAGATCCACAGGGCCAATACGAGGGTTCAAGACTGCACCCATAAAGTAATCGTAGAAAAAGTTACCGGACATGCGATGCTGAGTACCATTGATCATGCTGCAGATATAGACAAGAGTTGTCATGGTGAATCCCCAGATGATGGCAACCTAAGCAGCCGCTTTAGCTCCATATACACCACCTTTATCCGTTCTTCACTTACGCTCATGATAGGGCCAAAGTTATCCACGATTTCGGTAAGGCGGAAGATACCAGTGACATGAAGAACAGCCGAGACAACCAATGTAAGGTACCAAGCTGACAAACCATTGCAGAGATATTTCAACTAAAGGACACACACATGTTAGATTCTTTGACAGGGATGACTGAGGATGAAAAATGAAATGAAAGAATTGATCCCCCGATTCATCTAATGAATCGATCGCCCCAACTTACACGCTTGCCCTTCAACGAGGGGATAGGGAGACCTTCCACAACAGGACCAGGCATGATGTATGCAAGGATAAAGGAAAAGACAACATAGCCCATGTAGATTTTGGTAGCCTTGAGAGTGGGAGCTACAGCAGGAATCACCTTACCAACAATCTCGCTCCAGAACCATTCCTTGAACGCGTCAAGAGTAAAAGCATCAGGGTAATAAAAGTGGCCTTCATGAAGCAACAAGGCACCTGTCATGTACACCATCAAAGAGGGGAATCCAAGCATCTAATACAATAAAACACACACATAAGTGATAGCCCTTTGCTTATCGCGTGTGTATCAATGAACCTACCATAGCAGTGACACCGAGCGGGCCACCGAACTCGTAGACGATTTCCTTGTCAAGTTTGACATCGAGATTGGTAACATCTGACTTGAAAAGAGGAACGCCATTTGCGTTGGTGGGGCGTTCCTTGCTGGCGTCTTTGCTGGACATGGTCAGCGAAAAGGAAGAGAGAGAGAAAGCGGAAAAAGAAAACACAACAAGTGATACGCTTTAAGATTACAGCAGCGGCAGCCAGCGAATCTTTTTTTTTCTTGCCCGTATCCTGGATACAAGCTCGTACCTGAATTCCACCCTTTCATCCCATTTCTTGGATACAGCTTCTTGTTGCCATTATGCATATGTTCCATTGCCATCGATTTAAATAATATAATATACCTCGTCTTTGGTTTCTTAGCAACGATGCATGAAGGCTGACCGAGCTGTAACCCTTGCAGCCTTGTGTGACTCTAAATAAATGACTCTGAGCGTTAAAAGTCTTTTCCCTTTCAACACAGTACATAGCATATATTTCCCATCCATCCCATTCCAAATGCTATCAACGTGATATGGCAGAGTGATAAATGGTATGCAAAAGCTCATGCATGTGATATCATTATCAATGCATCCGGCGCAATTTGACAAATGCCCTGTCAATTCTTCTTTCTGAAAGCAATTGTTCATACTATAGGTCTACGTTTCACAGCTTAGTAACCAGGCCTTTCTTACTCATGTATCTCGTTTCCTTGTTTCTAGTACTGTATAGGGTGGGATGATGAGCGGCTACTACACCTCGCCATGTTACCATGCCGTTAGGATGCCTATTTGAGCCAACCAAAGGTTGCAGCTGCAAGCTTGTTTGCAAAATATTCATGCATCTCAGCCGGATATTCTTTGCCATGGTTACCAAAGTAACCTTAGTTCAAACACATTGCCTGATCGGAAAAAGCCATGTTGCGACGCTTGGTTGTTGTACATCAGCAAGATGCCGATCCATAATCAAATCTGTATAGCACAATGTATACAATCAGTTATTGGCATTACCCATCATCTAATCAGCATATGAAAAATGAAGCTTTAATGAGTGTAATATGACAGAAGGAAAAAGGGCGTCTCGATACAATGATGCGGATATAATCCAATCTCCCCTTTCCGGCCTTCAAATTTCTATCCTTCCTTTCCTTCCAGATGCCAACCAGTGGATCACAAAGAATCAGCAGGCGTCGCTGTGTCATTGTATTCTTGGTTGCTGCCGTCATAGCATCTTCATCCATGATTGTAAAAGTAGCTGTTGCATGCACTGACTTGAACGTTGCAATATCATCCATGGTGGTAAATCCTCTCTTGTCAAAGATATAAGCCATCGTTTCCATGCCATCCAATTCATCCAATCCATCATCATCCTCAGCCGTATCCACGTGTTCGTTACTGCTGACGACGAGCCAAGTAGCCAAAGCAACATTCCAGGATTCCACATTAC